>JAMKCH010021410.1:0-21141 GCA_023653785.1 Ophioderma brevispina | reverse complement strand
ATGACACTCGGGCTCAAACTGCCGATTGCCCTGTACTCGGGCATCCCCTTGGCGGACATTATTGCAGCAGGAGGATGGAAAACACAATAATGTTTTCCAAAGTTTACCTGAAAGATGTCCTGGCTAAGGAGGCTCGGGGCCAACCATGTGTGACTGCTGCTATGCTCGGGGAGACCTTAAGAGCATCTAACAAGCTGGAGGTTTTTGCTTTGTTACGTAATACGGGGATACGTTTATAAAATGGGCGTTAGTTCTTGGTTATAGTTATACCACGGCTAATTCCTCCTCCAGCTTATATCAGCGGGACTCGGTGCACAATTTTTAAGGCCGTGGTGGTAAAGTAGTAATGTGGGATATTTCCCCCTCTATTGAGGGGGTTATATCCTAAGTACATACTTACAACCAGCCGGCCTTCCCGCCATCAGCCTTGGGGCACCGCAGTGCGGGTCCCTCTGCGAGGGTTAGTTTCTGTGCCTCCCCTCAAATCAGCCGTGCTGGGGGTTTTAAGAAAAGCGTCAGTTATCAGAGGTCAAAGGTGTCGTCTCGGCTTTGACACTGATGGCGGCGCTGTAGGCGCCGGGTTGCTAGATGCAACCCCAAAACTTTGTTTGGTCAGTGGTAAGGTGGTATTCTGAGGGACATCAGCTTAAAGCAGAGTGCAATTTTTAAGGCAGTGGTTGTAAGTATGTACTTAGGATATAACACCTCAAAGTAGAGGGGGAATCTCCAATACACAAGGTGTGTAAAATATTATCCAGAATAACATCTTAAAGTGTTAATATCATTAACATAAACACCTGTTTTAATGTGGTGTAGTGTAATCTGGTGGAACGTCTCCTCTCCTATGTATAAAATATTAAACATGGAAGTGTTAAAAAGTGTATCCAAACTTTACAGGGAAGCCAGCATACAACTCCATGTCAACTTCAAGCCGCAAAGTGTACAGTACTTTTCTGACGAGTCTTCAAGTAGATTGTTATGCCCATTTCACATGAAATAGGATGAATTCAACAATGACGGCGATCGTGATCGCATCGTTAATTGTCATATTGCCGCACCACTCAACAAAATTATAATGTTTTTAAAAAATTGTCTGCACGGAGGTGCCGTTATAATGCAGTTTCGTTCTGAATGTATGTATGAAGGTTATTTTTGTAGCAGGTTAGAATGTGGCAACATTTTTACTATGTTACCCAAAACCTAACTGGCATGGCATACATGAGTTCTGTTTTCTTGATATTCCAACAAACTTTAAATGAGTTTTCAATGGAATTAGTTAAGGAAAAACGGTTGATGATCTTGTGAGAAATTAACATTAGGTATAAATATAAGATATCAATAAATGAGGGCGGGTAAATGTGCGATCTCATCTCCAGGAATTTCTGCGGATAATGACCTCCTTCAGACATTGATTTTTGACATTGTTCTGCCTTCATTGAAATTGACCAACAAAACTGTGACCCAATGTTGTGGATTTGTATTGTGCCGTGCATGGCGCATATCATGGGGGGGGGGGGGGGGATCAGAATTTTCATGTGGGCCATTTGTGAATATCTAAAAACCAGGGTTGCTAGAATCATGAAAACCTGTTGATAGAAAATATTCTTAGAGGTATACATTATGTTTGCAAGAGAATGACCTTTGACTCTAAGTTGCAGGTTTTAAGTCAATGTAAGGGTTAGAGTTATGTTTACACTGGACTCTTGCACAAGGTATCTCAAAGAATTACATACAGGCGGGATCATGAAACCTGTGTGATGTATATAAAAAATTCACATGGACAAAGTTTGTTTCTTAAAAAAATGTAAGTTTGGTTTCACCTCAGGTTACAGGGGAATATTGAGGGACCACATCCTTGTTTATTGAAAATTTGTTTGACCAACACTATAAGGTGCTGCACAAGAAGTCAATAGGTAACTTGGAACAGACCTGTCTTCAGAACAACTCAGGCATGCAGAGAATGCCAAATAATGCGCCTGCAGAAATACCTGATCCAGGTGCATGTATTTTGTATTTATTGCATTGCTGGATGATCTGGAGGGAAACAAAAGTGTATAGACCGTATTCAATAGGCAGGCCATATTGGTGGACAAGATAGGACCACTATTCCAGGGCTACAATACATTTCACCTTCAATGATCCCTGTGCAATCCTAAACATGGATCGATGAAGTGATGTATTGGTAGTCCTGGAAATGAATGTATTGCATCTGGTCCACCAACCGTCTGGTGGGTGACGTCATATTGAATACGGGTCTATTCAACAGAAATTACCTTCTTCTGAAAAGATCCTTAAGTAGATATTCAGCCTCAAAGAGATAAATAGCAAGGAAATGATGACTAATTTTGAATGAAAATTTATTACCCAATTTTAATAATATCGACAAATCAATTTACGAAATTGAAAATGCTCAATTTTGATGGTTTCAGCCATACAGACATCCTTATTATGTAGCAGTGCATGTGTTTACTGCAAAAAAATCCATTAAACTAACCTTTTCAATGCGGGTAGATGCCGTATAGGTATAACACATAATTAGTGCTTGTAAGAGGCATAACCATTCCACTGACTGCAGGTAATTGGGAAAGCATCTCAAAATAATGGACCTAAGACTGGGCTGTTTGGACTCATTTAAGAGCTTTCATGCTTGGGGGGTTTTTTTGGGGGGGGGGGGGGGTGGGGGGGGGGGGGGGGGGGGTTTGGGGTTACAATATGGGGCAATAATGCATATTTGAAAAATTTTGAACCAACAAATGCAGACTTTTTTAAGCTCCGAGCAACTGTATAGGACCCAGTGGTTAACCCTATGAGTACTATCTCCCGATTGGTCATAGTGAATCTAGTAATTATTTAGCCAATCAATAGCGTGGTAAGGGGCAGAGCTTAAGTATTTGGAAGGCGGCATTCAACTGGTTATTGAAATGAATATATAAGTAACGGCCCTAGCAGAAAGTTTGTATGAAAGGCATTTAGTTTTGGCTTTTTTTCAGGGTTATATTTTAATCACCTACATATGGCATATACAACACCAGCTCCACTGGACAGAATGGGAAAAAAAAGATGTGTGAATTGTACTCTTTCACCAATCGACCACTCAGCAACAAATGGACGTTTTCTCACCATAGGGAAACACGTTTCATCATTTACCACGACGATTCCGCTTGTGTCAATTACAAAAGTATTGCCTAATGGTGGAGATGTCATACGAAAACCATCACCGAGGTTCAATTTAAACTATAGGGAGAACTTTCTCCGAAGGACGTGCTGGAGTGGTGCAAGGGCCTACGCATGGCATAGATGGTTTTGCAAGTTATTAGAGCAAGAAATAGTAGAAAGTCTTCTAATTGATGTTGTAGACCGGCTAAAAAGAATAATTCGCACCAATAAACGTACCATGTTTATAATGTAGTATGTTAAAGCTCTCAAGGCAAGTTTGTTTTATTCAGAGGAATGAATGATCTGTGACCAATATTGTTTGGTAATAAAAAACTAAGATATGGCCAAATAAAAAGTGGGTCTCGAAGAAATGGGGAAAACGGCATTGATTTTTTTTTAGTTGGAAATGCTATTATATAACATGCCTTAAAGCAGGAGGACACATAGGAACCACTGTGTCCACTGTTGTTGTCTATTGATGATGATGTCTGTCGTAGCTGTTGTCTGTTGTGAAAAAGGGTTAAACATTTGCCTGTAATATCTGCATCCTTCAATGGATTTAAACCCAAAACTTGAGTTATAAGTGCAACATGGGATCATCATTTGTTGCATGAGGTTTTTTCAAGGTCAAAGGTCATGTGAGGTTCAGTTGTAAGATAGGCTGAAAATGTAAAATTGACCTCAATTTAAAAGTAAAGTTCAATTGTAACCAACTTGGTTAGGATATACATGCAAACCATATTTGTTTTGAGTTCCCAAAGTCACATATCAAGTCAAGGTTCATTTGAGGCCTATCATTCACAAACCACGTAGCAGGTGACACTAGACGCGATGTATTTTACATTTTTATGGATTTTTTTACACATTTGTTTTGTTTTTTTTGAAAATTAAAAAATTAAGGTGAGCAAGTGAATAAAAATACCTAAAAATTGCTAAAACCATTTAAAAGTAATGCGTGCAATCTTCTGAGACAACTGTTTTTTATTTTGCCTAACACAAGTATTTCAAAATTTGCATTGATGTCTTTCAGAATCTTGGTAACTTTTGTTGACTTCTGCCAGCATGGCCCAGTAGGACTTTACAAGCAGGTGTTATTACTGGATAAACTGTTTGGGCCCGGAATGATAGCAGCGTCAACTCAAAACTTTCCTTTCACAAATGAGGCCAGAGATGTCCTAAAATAGATTTCCTATGTTTCTATTTCAGATATATATAAGAATTTTATACTTTATAATTTAAAGTTATAATAGCCACCTTAAAAAAATATATTGTTTGCCAAGGTGGTTGTTGGGGTTTTATTTTTATGTGTTTATCTAGGGGGTTCTTAGTGGAAAGAGGTATGGAACTAGGATAGCATCAACCTGCCTTTGAAAGTCCTGGTGTGATGCTATATGAGCAGGAAGGGTTGTGTAAGGGGGAAAGGATAACATCACTCACAATAATCAGTCAAGGCAGAATGCAGACACACGGTAAAATAAGAATTGGTGTCAACTAGTTCATAAAGTCTTTATGTATAATTAGACGTGGCACAAACTTAATGTTAATGCAGCAAAAATCATTACTGGAGATGGCACGGACAAAGCCCACATAGGTCCGCACCCAACTCCAAAACTCAAGTGAAGCTACAACATATGCTTTCAGATATGAGGCTTGGGCACTGTTCTCATTGGTCAAACCAGTATAATAATACCTCAACTTTGATTGGATGAACTAAATAATACACTGCCCTGTCATGACAACCAAACCCTGGCAAGATGAACTTGCCTAGTAGAGAAGATTACATTCCAGTGGATTATCTCCATGTTGGAGTAGACTGAGTCAGCTCATAGATTAATTCCTGTAGTAGACTAAATCAAACTCTCATAATAAACTGATATCAATTAGTATGCAATAATAATGATTTTCCTTCCTACAGTGTTCCATAAGCCTACCGAGAATGGGAAAAATGATCTTCTGTGGGCGGGACAGTTCAGTGTATAATTATGTAACTGCTATTAATGCCTGATTTAGCCTTGACATTAACCTATTTCTACACAAACTATTGAAACCCTTGTTTTTTTGTGTGTATTTCAGGATATACAATGCACGTGTTGAATTAGGCGATACCATGACTACGGAGATGGAACAGAAGTAGACTACGAAAACGCCGCGTTGCACTACGGTGGCGTTGCAGCAACAAACACAATGCACAGGCTATGTTAACTTTAGGTTATATGCACGAGCAAGGACTTGGCATGAAGAGGGTAAGTGTTTGGTTACATTATGGACATTTGTCGTAATAGTAGTTGTGGTGATCTTCTCCATCTAGAAAGTCTGGTAAGATTCTGGATGTATGCAACGTTTTCTAAAGGTTACCTTGAGATAAGTATTTACCAGTTTTCTTTGTCTATTTCGATCTATCTAACGGCATAGTCCAATAGGTACCTATACATCTGTATATAAGGTACCGAGACTTGCATTGGAACTTACACTGTACGTGAAATTGAAACTTAATCTTGTTCTAATGTGCACTACTAATTTTTAAATACTCTTAATTAATGTTCCCCACTAGTCAGTCACTTCAAGAAATATGATGACGGTGTCCGCTGCTTTACGATCTTAATTGAAGAGAAATCTCATGATTAGTTTCAAACAAAAGGTAGCTTTGTATTTAAAAAGGAAGTTGAGGGTAAAAACACCAGAGCATTATGGTCAAACCAGGGAAAGTCACGAGGTGACACTAAGGGCCTGTCGTCTTTTGCGCCTTTTAGATACAAAGTAGCTATGGAAAATAAGAAAGTTCACGCATTCCAATGAATTTAGGGTTCTGCCTGGAGAAATAAAATCTTATATGGAGTTGTGATGCTGTCGTGCACAAATGAAGACCGTAAAGAACTTCGCAGTGCAAAATCGACTATGTAATAGCGCCGCCCATTGAAGTTACGTCCGACCTTTAAGGGGATGAGGCACGTAACTTTTTTTAATGTTAATATTTTTCTTCAAATGCTCCTATTTCCATTTCAGATGTGAGTTTTTAGTATCAATATTTAGCTCCCTTTAGTTTTTTTCTTTTGTTTTGTTTATTTTCACAAACGGGTTGATTTTTCGCTACCACTCATTCATCTTCTCTGAGCCAACACATCATGCAGTTTGGTGTAATTTCGAATTTTTTTGTAAAAGTATTAAGATGATTTCATGCATGCAGCTTTCATATGAACCCAATTTTTACGTTTCTCTGGCATATATCTCCTAAAACACGCTGGCGGGCATTGTTATCACCAGGGATTGTCCCTCCAGTTGTCAGAATTATAGTTATCATGGTTATGTATCGCGCCTCCTTAACGGTCCCCGAGCCCACCATTGGTTCCGAATGTCATCTCCAGAACTGAATCCTCCTTGCTAAAGGAACTCTCAGCCGGGGTTGGTCATGGTTGTGTCCAGGTAACTGGCAATCATTGTTGATATCGCGATTGCAAGATTTATTTCTCAGATAGATGGTTAATCAATAATTTGCCAATAGTTTTAACAGATTACAAAGACACCACCCACACAAATAAATTACCATGTGCCTGATTCTTTTCAATATGAAACTCAGCAAGGCAGCAACACACACATTTGCTACACACATTGACCATCATATTACTAAATTAAGACCAATGCCGTCGGCCGCGGCTGAAAAAGTTGACCTCATGTGACCTGCAATTGACCATATTTCATTAACATGGAGGCCTTTTTACGTGGTAAATTATTTTCTCATCAATTTCATTATTTTTACGCTGCTTAGACATTAAAAACATGAAAGATTATTCCAGGTAAGCTTCGCAAACCGCTGAACAAATTTGGAATAATTAGCATTAACAATTCTACAGCCAATTTCATGTACATCATGTCCAATGCCAGAGTTTGTGACTCTATAAGAGAAGAGTATAGAAGAGTCACTGTTGGACTATAACGCCGCAGCCGAGATGTGTTCACCATGTAGCGCCAAATGTCCCTGTTTTTCATAAGTTTGGGATATCAGATGGATCCTGCTGGATGTCTCGAGCAATCACATCAATCACATCAATGTAGTTTAAGGGTGACGAACAGGTACAGGCCGACCCCATCCGTAGTCACTCTCAAGTGCTGCCAGACCACCTTAAAAATATGGATTCTCACTGAAGACACATCCAAATGAAAAATATCCACAATGATGAAAAAAGTATTGAAAAGGTGATGCAAGAAAATGGAGGAAAAAAAAAGGTTATTGGTGATTATTTGAAAAAAATATTTTTTTTTCTCAAAATTGGTTATGTTGGGATTCCTTGCATCATTGTCATCTTCATCATCAATTGTCATTGTTTGCTTGTCCTCCATCATCATCATTATCATGATCATCATCATCACATAATGATCATCTAAATCTAAATCATCTTCTTCGTCTGCCTATCGAGAAGGCGGCTACATATTTTTCAAACTGCTGTGATCTTGGGCTCACCCAAGCAATTTTGTTTAGCTGCAGCTTCCCTTCTAGTAACTCCCAGGGAGGTTCAGCACAAGTGTTTTGTAAGGTCGTCCTGGTTTCCTATTTCTTCAACAGGTTATCTCTTTGAGACAACGTATATGGCCTAAGAAATTTCAGTTGTGGGTCATGACTCTTGTATCGGCAGCTTTCAAAAAATGTTACTTTATAGACCTTACTCAAACTATTACAGGAAGTAGGACCCAAACATATTGCTTTCTTTGTAACTTGAAAGGATTCTTAAGAAATGTGTTTCCTCCATATCTTTGACAGTAGATGAAAGCAACACAGGTTTCTTTCACTTTTCATACCCTCTCAAGATCATCTTTAATCTTCAAGGCAATTCTCAAACTGGCATGTTTCTGAAATGTAAACAGCCAACCAGAACCCCAATCGACAGATGTCAAGCGGAGGGCAAGATGCCAGGGGCCGGCAGATTTCCTTAGTTTCAGCAGTTGCCAAGTACTAAGAGTATCACTTCATTTTTTGTGAACTCTGTGACAAAGTTACCTGCCATATTACCGTGTGTATCAAAAAAACTGTGAAAGGGGGTAGGTAAACCTTATGATTATATAGTTTGAAAACATCTGAGCTAATACTTATGGTTATTAAAACCAGTTCATAAAAATATTCAAAATCAGTTAATCATTTTTGAAAACAAGTGTTAAATTATGAATAACCACCTTTGAACAATGTTTGGCTTTCGTAACAGTATGTTAGCCCACTATTGTTAGTCCGCTCTTTTGCTAGTGTTAAGTGTATGTATAACACTTATGTTAGATTTCGTACACATAGTATTCAATGGTAGACCAATTCTGGTCTTTTTCACCTTTCAGCTTTTCGCCACAATCGCCATATCATTTGCTTTTGATTATGAATATAAAAGTATATGATTATTATAATGCCTATTTAAAACTAAGATTGCATAACTGGATGATCAGTGTATATCTTGTGATCGTAGACTATGGATCTTTAGAGGATACCAATGTTTCTCTTTCCTTGACTTTCTTTCTGAAGAGCAAATGCATATCTGAAAAGATAAGGTGTGGCATTTTATGGGACACTATATACAGCATGAAGTGGTTTTTTGACAAGTGGTTTGTGCTTTGCGACAGCTTCACTGTGAGGTGCTCCTTTTGACTTTCAAGAGAGGGTTTTTTTATTGGTTTTTTTTTTAACCGTGGCGTGAAAAAAGCGCCGTTGTGAGTAAGCACGATGGATAAAGTCTCGGCGTGTGAGCCAAAAAATAAAGCCATATTGAATTTCCAACTTGGGGCGGGAACAGATTAATAGCAGCTATTCAAAATCTATGAGGAATAGTATTTCTATATATATTGAGTGGTAGCAATTTAAGTGGATGGAGACGATAGGGGCGTTGAAAAAAATAGCTAAATAAATGGGTTTAGCGTTAGAAATTGTAGTGTTTGCTTTTAAGAATTTGTGAGGAAAATTGTACAGGAAAAAATGTTTAAACTGGTCAGAGCTACACTGAAATGAAAAGAAGTGTAAATGATAAAATATAGCAGTACAGTTATGTTGTTTATTAATTAAGGTTTTATTATTGAAGGGATTTTTAAGTCGTCAAGGTTTTTGACTTGCACTGAAAATTTCATTCGTTAAAAAGCTGATTTGGTTCTAAGAGTTCAAAATTATTTGCTCACCTCAGAGTAATTTTTTGATGATGATATGCAATTTTTCAAAGCAATTTACTTAACACCATTTCCATGTTTTGACACCATTTCTGTTGGGAAAAATTTCAGCGTGTATTTTTGTTTTTTGCAATTTAGATGGTTTATGGATGTGTTAATTTCTTTTGAAGTGCCACGAGTGAGCCCTGAGGGGGTTGACATGCACATAGATATGGAATTTGCATCACCAATTTTTTTTTCTTATCAGGTGTAATATTTCTTGGAAGTTTGAATGATAAGCTCAATCTGAGAGTACAGTTCAATCACCCAAAAATGAGGCTTGTTGGGGGTGGGGATTTGAAAAAAATAGAATACATTTGCATTTTTGTCCTGATTTTTGAGGGATTGCAATCAACTTAGACCCAGTTTGGGCAAGTTAAAGGCACTATCAGTGATTCACCCCAAAAGAGTAAATATGTTTGAAATTGCAAGAATGGCTTAAATGTGAAAGATAAGTCTTTGGAATTCTCCTCCATTTAAGTTGTGTTGTGGAAGTTGTCAGTGCGGACAGAATAACTAAAATGTCGATTTGTACTATAGGTTGCTTGGTCTTATCATTTGCAGGGTATATTAGGGTACACGTACATGTACTTGTTGCAGACATGAAACAAATTCCGATTTGAGATTTTTTTTTTTTTCTGATTTGGCAAATGGCCTTTCATGTAAATTAGGCTAATGTTCACACACTCGGTGCACATTTCATCCCATTTAGCATGTATGGCTGGTATTCGGGTAGGGCAGCTAATTTTTAGATCTGGTTAAAACCAGTGTTAGTCTTACATAAGTGTACCTTCTTCCTTCCCACATACTTATCATGCTGTGTAACAGGTGAGCAAATTCCTCATGAATGGGATGGAACGGCCCATCCATGGGATTTTTCTCCACCCATCAACTTGCCTAGTATGTTGAAAGAAAAAAAAGTCCACCCATGTAGGCACCTTGGTTTTAAACCATGGGTTCAAGGCCAAATCTGATCTGGCCCACCAACCATTGATTTTTGGCCCTCGACTTGCTCTAAAATATAAAGGGAAACTAAGAATTTCATTTCATTTGTCCTCAAGTAGGGAATTCTCAAACGTTTTGTGGACATTCTCTGGCCCTTCAGCTATAAATCGGCAACCCCTGATTTAAACCCAGGGGGTAGGACATACATCCTAACAGCAACAGACTGATTTCAAATCGGCATCAACATCCGATGCAACTGGGAGTGCTGTCCTTTCAATAGACTTAACCTAGGAGGCGCTATACGTGTATCGGAATGGGTCATTGGCCTCGGAACCGGGGCGGACAGAACTTCAGGTACGTCCCCCATCATTTTGTCCCTCTCCCTGGCGCCCCCTTTCGCCTTTTAGAAAAAAAAAGCCACACGTTGAAGTCAGAAACTGATTTAGGCTTCCAGAAACAAACCATTACGAAATTTGCATAACTCTCAATGACGCTTCTGGTACTCATCCATACATTTAAGTATGAAGTAACAACGGTCTCTATGCCTTGCGACTCTAGTAATAAATGGCGCCCCTATATCATGGTATAATTAGTCACCATAGTCCCACCAATAAAAAAGTTTTATAATAAAAAACGGATCCCGCTTCTTAGAGCATACTGAGAAGTATAGTGAAGATGGCTCCTCTTAATGCAACTGAAGTCGAAGTTCAACACACAAATGCTCTGTGACGGCCGCACATAACTGGGGTCACCCTGAAGGAATAAACTAACGCCGCCCTTAAAATAAAAATGCTGACGCTAATAGGCGATAGCATTCTGTCAATACGGATTTCCCGCCCCTTGAACGAAACATTGCTGAACAATAGACCGTATGCAATGCAACCCCTATACTTCAATACTAGTCACCCAATGCCAAGGAATAAAATTGATGCCGCCCCTTTGATGGCGCAAAGAAACAATTGATTGAGAACACAAAAGCAACCGCGCCCTGCTGTGGCTACACTTTATGTACCGTCTGCCTCCATCTGGAAACAAAAATTGCACGGGTGATACAACTATGAAGTAATGAACTTTATGCCGCCCACTAGATCGGTGATAGGTCGATGATGACCTAAATATTATTAAACTGACGCGCCGCCCTTTGGAAGCAATTTGTGGAGGTCTAACATCAGTCGACGCCAATTTCTGGTATCCAATAAAGTATTTAATTATGACGCCTAATGAAATTAAGCAAATTTGCAGAAAGTCTAATAAGCAGATGGTGTCACCTATCTGACTATGCAATACGTAATGAATATGGGTCATGCGGCCGTTAAAAGGAACATTTACAAAAGTCTAACAGGCAATTGGAGGGCACGTTTCACTTAAATTATATTACTGGGACTCCCTATGTACTCAATATCTTATTACTGACGATAATATTTCTAACAGGGATTTCCTTGTATTTGCATTTTATGACTTTTGGTTTGCTTTATTTTTTTTTTATTCCCAAAAAAAAAAATTTGGAGGATTTTTTTAGGTAGTAGGCTTGGGGGGGCCCTGTTATATACTGAGTAGATCGGATGTGATTATATAGTGGGGTTCATTTCTCATTTTAATATTTTTTCTCCAAAAACTCCTCCTTTTAACATGTTTTTATTGCCTCAAGCACTGGAAATCTTTCATTTTTGAATTGAAAGTCTTTTACTCATGTAAAAACCTGGAAGTAGAAAAATATTACTAATAAATAACAAAAAAAGGCCACAGAGGTTTACATTCTATTTTGTAAAATACAATGTAGTAGGCATATATCTGAATGTTGTACTTATTGGTTTTTTTAAATCCTGCACATAAAATGTTAGTCTAGATCAAACCATTTGTAATTTTACAAAGAAGTGTTCATTTCAGGGATAAGGAGCGGGTTATTACTTCAATATTTCAATTCATTATTATGTGAAATCTGTGTGAAATTTGAAAGCAATTCAGGGTGTTCAAATAAGGAGTTTTAACCTAGGGTTAAACGGGCAATAGTTAAGTCAAGAATTTAAATTTCACAGTCATATGAGTCTATTTCCATCCAGAATAGGAATTGAAATTCTGGCAACCAGCTTGTTTATGGCAATAGTAGGAGAAAAAATCTTCAGAGGGACGTCATTTGTAAACATTATTAAATCTGGGTTTTCCCTTTTTGATGCACAAAAAATGTGATTTTGTGAGATTTCTTCAATTTCTGATTTTTTTTTTTTTTTATTAAATGAGCAAGTTCCCGTGCTAAAGGCTATTGGGTTTTTAATAGTAATTAGTTAAATATGGATTGCAGGAAAGAGCAGTAGTATTTCCCAAAAGAGTTTGATATTTTTGATGATCATTTGACTAACAGAAGAAAAAGTCGTAGAAGGATGAAAAGTGAATGGGCAAATTTTCCTGAAATTAAAATGGTAAATTTGCTGTTAGAAATGTTCAAGGACAGTTTTACCCAACCCTTGATACTATGTCAAATACCCACTTAAAAGTGGGTGCATTTTTTCCCAATTAGTGTTGGATAATGATTACACAAAATGGCTACCTTACCATTTGCTTAAAAATGGTCTCAATAATTGGATGACTGATACATATAGTACCAAGGGTTGGGTTAAGCTTTACATGAACTTCCCACGGATGTTATCATCAACAATTCATCATATAACCCCCAAATTATTGGGTAGCTTTATACCCAGTTGGTTAATGGTTAGTTGCCATTTCCTTGGTTATTTTCTTAATTTGGGTAAAATTATTTTATTATTATAATTTTAATGTTATAGGCTTGGGTAAAATTTTACCTGACACTCTTAACGTGTTTATAATTAAAAATTTACTCTCTCCTTGGTACCTCTTCCAACACCACATCTAATTGGGTGCTTGGATAGAGTACCAAGGTTTGGGCAATATTTTACCTGGCTTATAACAAGAGTATTTATATATGTTACATTTTAAACCAATTCTTCTTATTTAACTAGACAGTATGTCCCTCAGATAGCTATAGATGGTTACCCCGGGTGTCCTCCCAAAAAAAGGGGAACCCTCAACCCGCACTCTATTCACGAAAAATAAAAGAGTAAACATACAAATAATACACCTCTGAAAAGTGCATTTTCCATTAGGTTCCGACACTGAGAAAATCGTTCCAAAGGAGAATTTGACCGAGTTTTGGCCGAATGAATTTTGTACCACTTTTTTCATTTATCCACGGATTTTTACTTTTTCAGTAGTCCTTTAGACAATACCCATTCTCCAAGCTCATTCTTTGGTTTATGGTTTCTTTTGTTTATGCCGACAACGGTCAGTCAGTTCTGCTATTGAAAATTTTAGTTTCAATTATTAGAAATTCCAGAGATCTTGCCTCATGCTTCTTTACTGCGCTGCCTGACCCCCCCCCCCCCTCCCACTTGGGGAACTTGGCAGCCTCTAAGCGGATGGAGGCTTGGGTTCTCTTTTCCATTTTCAATATCCACTTCGAATCATTCTTGCCGTCGGATGCCTTCAAAGGCAGTGGTTATTCTTTTGCGAAGATCCCTAGATTTGGGAATCCGATACTAGATTTTGCCCTAGGGGAAACATTAAAAGTGAAGTGTATGTACAGAACCACCAGCAAAAAACTTGCCAAAACTTCGCAATTAGAATAACCGCTGCCTTTGCAAAAATATTCGACGGACCGAATGCATAGAAGTCAATTATGGAAATGGAAAAGAGAGGAGTGCAAGCCTACATCCGTCTGCATGGTCTTAGAGCAGCCAACTGGGGGGGGGGGGGACGAGCAGCGCAGAAAAAAGAATGAAGCAAGATCTTGGATTTTCTAATAATTTTCAACTAACCTTTCATATCAGAAATGATCTTTGTGCAAAAACAAAAAGAAACCATAAACGAGAGAGAGAATGTGCTTGGAGATGTGTATTTTCTAAAGACAGCCAGACAGTTAACAATCCGTGGACCAAAATGAAAAAGTGGGACAAATTTCAAGGTTTTGCCGATTAATCACGTTGATTAAATCAGTGTATTTAAATAGCGTTTAAACAAATGATTTTTTAAAAACACTGAGTTAAATCACGGTTTTGCTAAAAAAAAAAAAAATAATGACAAAATACTTGTTAAAAGACAGTTTTAATACTTTAAAATCAACTACTTTTATCAAAATAAAAGATTTAACCCACTGGTAAGCATTCAGATACCCTCTAAATGGTTAGCAATGACACAATTCTGTTTGAAACTAATCATGATTGAAACTTGATGTTGTGATTACTAAAGTAAAGTTTCTTTAGTTTTCTTTGTAATCGAATCATATAGTTCTTGTAAGATACTAGTGAAACATTTAAAGTACCATATGCTGACCTACTATAAATGCAACAGACATTCATGTAGCGCCTCACTAGGAGACTTTTTTAAAAGTTGGTTCTTTTGAGAAACAAAAAGTCCTCAAAATACTGCCAAACTTCATGGAAAACAACAGGCCAGTTGATTGTAAACAATTTAATTATCCCCAATTAACTTATTTCATGCCCACAGATCTTACATTTTGCCCGAAATCCTGTAGCTGTTGGATGCTTGTCTCTCAAAATGGTACCAATGGTGGGTCACACTTATTGCCTGGAATAGTGGTTTTTAGCAAAGTATATTTATTTGGATTTCCAATGTTATAGTGTCATTGACTGGGAATTTTTCCCAATGCTGACTGCCACTGGGTGATTTTCTGTGAGAATATGCCAATATAAACTGGGACTTCCCTTGGGGAATTTCCACTGCTGACTGCAATGGGGATTTCCTTGAGAATATTGAAATTAGAAAAGGGGACGTATCTGAGTGGAATGAGGTCGTAGTGTACGGGGGGATTGTTTAATGGAGGAGTTTCTGTCGCAATATCCAATTATTTATGGGATTGCTTTCAGAAAAAAAAATCAGAGCGTATACCAGCAGGATTTTTTTGAACGGATTTCATTTTTTAGTTCCGAAATAAATATTTTGAATTGGGCATATTCCAAAAATACTGTCCACAACCATCTTCAGGCTAGGTTTCATGTTAATTATGGAAAATAGGTTAGTAGGGGACGTATATATAATGAGTCGGGTAGATTTCATGTTTGAAAGAATTTCTGGTAATTCAATATTATGAAAATTAAAAAAATCAAAAAATTTTTTAGTTTATTATATTTGTGATTTTGTAGTTTTTTTTAACTCAAACAAAAATCCGATTTTTTTTATTTTTTTTACACAAAAAAAAAAATCAAAAAAAAATCGCAAACCCTGACAAATTTTTCAATCGGGACCATAACTCGGTCCATATGTGTCCTGTTGCCAAAGATATTTATCGGTGTCGGAAACCTAAGAAAGTAACGTTGAGATGTGGATTAATGTGTATGGGTTTTTACTCTTTTTTCTTTTGGGAAAATAGGGGCGCTTTGGGTTTCTTTTTTTGAGACACCCGGTACATATCTGGCTGCTTCATTGAATTCGGAGATCCTTGTTCTTGTGCACGGTTTTGCTCTAACAGGGACAGCCCAAGAAATGTTCCTTGTTTGTGGTTTACTGTTTCCTGAGCCAAAACAGCTACCTTGATCGCTTCAGGTAGCCCCATTTTGCAGGGAAAACCTTAGAGCTTCGGATTCCAGTTCTAAATATGTTGGAACTCACAATCAGTCCATGAGTAGTTAGCTCCAGGTGGAAGATGCTTACCGGGTTCAATACCAATAGCTATTTTGGTTGATAGCAAGTCTTCCTTTTGGTCCACAATGCGATTTTTAAAGGCTTGTTTTTTTGTATTGTGACAAAACAAAACAACCTTCTTAAACTCCTTATAGAGACTGCTTCAAGGGGTGGACTTTGCCTAAGAAACTTGTCTGGAGAAATACGGTGTGCTTCCATATGCAGCCACATTCTTGCATGTGTGCTATGCTTCACGGTGTCTGGTGGAGTAATTCATGCTAGGATGTTTAAGTCTCTTTTGGTGTTGGGACAAAAACATCCTGTGTAAGCTTAATCATCAGTACTATATCAACAACCCAATTACTGGGTACAAATTTACCCAAGTTGGCAAAAGTTTGGCCAGTTTCTGTGTTGATAATTAACAGTTTGGTAAAATTTATGAGCCAAATTATTGGGTAGTGATATATACTACAAGGGTTAGGTATTAGCGTAAAACTTGACCCAGGGCCGTACGTAGGATTTATTTTGGGGGTGCGGGGACTTCACAAAAAAAGTGGACCTTTTTTTTTTCGAAAAAGTGGACCTTTGTTTCGAAAAAAAGTAGACCCTCCTCTTTTTCGAAAAAGTGTGACTTTTTTTCGAAAAAAAAAAAAAAGGTGGAAATATTAAAAAAAAAAAAAAGTGGACCTAAACCCCTTGAATGTCCTTTTTGGGACTTATGAACATTTTATCACCAAAAAGTGGACCTCTTGTCAAATTTTCTCTCTCAATTTTAAAACTTTTTATCAAAAAAAACTTAAGCAAGAAGTGGACATTTGCCCCTTTTGTGGAATTTTGGGGGGGTTTGTGTGGACCTGACCCCCCCCCCCGCATACTGGGCCTGCTGTACCCAATGTTTTAAAAAGTGTTAAGACCCAAAATGGAAATGACCAAACCGGCAGAGTTATGTATAAAGGAATGCAAAATGGTTGCGGTAATTAAAGCTATAGTCAAGGAGGTATAGGCACACAATGGACACACTATCCGACCGACTGAATGGCTAACTTCCAAGTTTTTGTGGCGCATTCATCTTTTTCTTTACATGCCTCCAGCTGTGTTGAACAAGTAGACTAATGGATTACTTGAAAGGACAAATCTAGGAGTAGTAAATGAAGGGAGCAGGTGCGTTAGACGGAGGAACGGTGATTGGTGGCCCGATTTGCCATAATGATTATGTGGGTTGATAGATAGATGGATGGATGGTTTGATTATGGCAGCTGGAGGAAGAAATAGGTGAACAAATTCAAAGGGGTGCATTTGGTGTCCTCGGTTTGACAGGCATTCTCTTTGCGTATCCAACCGGGTCCTAAGTCTTTACGTCAGCCCGTAGCGAAATTCAAATTGCACAAAAAGAAGCCCCCGAGGAGCTCCATTAAGTTCTGACCCGAGCGAATCGGGGATCGTTAACTCTATTGTTGTTGGAAACACTACAGGGGGTCCCAAAGCCCGATTTCTTGCACATACGGTGACAAATGGCCCATTGTCGCACACCCGGCTAATTTGACTGGCGACGAGACGTAAAGAGTTATTTAATTCTGACTTTAGGGAAGAGCATGTATATTGCTGAATGTACTAGGTGTGGCAGTAAGTGTTGGTAATTTGTGTGTAAGCGCTTGTTTGTTAAACCTGTGCCAGCTGGCATGGGGCTAGTATAGGGTGGGTATTGGGTGAAAGGTGTAAAACTACTTTTCCCAATTTAGATGTCCTATTTGATTTCGGTGTCTGTTTGTTTTTCTTTAATTTTTCTGTTTGTGGCTGTTGTAAGGGCGTTTTCAAGTTTTGTAAGATAGGCGCGAAAATGTTAAAATTGACCCAAATGAAAATTTGAGTTCAATTGGAACCAAATTGAATCATGGTGCAACAGGGTCCCTCTTGTTAATAAAGGTCAAAGGTCACATGTCCAAGGTCAAGGAGAACCATCATTACAAAACCGCGACGGAGGCGACACATGCAGTCCGAGGACCGATGTATTTTTTTTATTGTGTTGTCTGTTTTAATCATCAGAACCAAGAGAAGAAACATACAAAAAAAAGATAAGGACAAATCCTTGCCCACAACATTCTGAAACAATTTATACGTTCATTGTCATGATATGGTTGACTGAACGAAATTGAAATTGAGTTGCTTTAAGATTAAAGAGGGACTCGGAGAGAAAAATTAAGAAGTTACAGGGTGTATTGGACCCAAACCAGAAAGACTGGCATCACAGGATAGCAGGTTGGTTTAAGCACTAACAGTGGGAAAACCGTATCTCTTGGAGGATGTGTAGTTCACATGGAAAGCATTTCTCATTCATTCGTACAAATTTCTGGCAATTTCCACCGTTTAACCCTAATGCCCGTCTCCGGAGGGATGAAGGAAAGGGGAAGGGAAGAAGAAGAAAATCGAAAGTTGGCGGTCTCAACCAGGGTACTTTGAGCCCAGTCCCATGACCGGGGATAGCACACTATGCAGTTGGTCGCTGCCCCGGCCAGCGGCTTTTGTACCATATGTGTCTTTGTTGATGACATAATCTAAAAACATCGGGACTAGGGAACATTGTTCTCACTCAGGCATTTTGTGTTTCACTATGAGTTACAAAATACTCATCCACCAAGGACACAGTTCAGGGGGTTATACTTGTACATACATTGAACATGAACTGACGGTGTGTGATCTGGTATCATATGTGTTAATGCACAATCGGGAAAACCCATGGTGGGAAATTTATATTTTGAGGTTTTTTACATATCATGCAGATTTGGAAATATTATGTTTCCATAAATGGTTTTACTTCTTCTTCTTGATACACACATCAAAACGTAGGCCTTATACAATCTGACAAAAAATAAGACAACATAACAGATTTTAAGCTATTTTCTTAATTTTTTCAAAAACTGTCCTGTGGAACATGTGCTGCGGTTTCCCAAGTCATAACTTACATACCCCAAAAACAGGGGGGTGTATTTTCTAAATACATGGGGAATGAAGGCTATACTGAACTGTGCCAAGGGAATTGAGATTTACTAGCTCTAGTGTTTGTTGTTGTTTGGTTACCATTAGGGGTCATGGAGACCAGACTTGATGGGTTTTACACTGCAATACACCTTTGTATTGGTAGGAAGATCTATATATTTGATCGATTGGATTGAAGTAGTGCGTTTACATCGATCGAAACAAGTGAGTTAGTTGGACACCCCCATGCTCGGTGGTTGATACTGTTCATGTTTATGTACTATGTGTAACTTTATTTCGTCAAGTAAATGAGCTGTCATTTGTATACTATTGTGGATATTATGAGAAGGATAAAAGTCAATCCAGGGGACGCAAATTCGACGGAGAAGAATCACAGAATCGATTCTCGCAGGATTCTCGTATCACATCCATGTATGAGTATCAATTTTCCCCATTGCATAATGGGCATTAAGTGTGTCATTTAAAGTAAAATTTGATTATGACAAATTTGCATCCCGCCAATATTTTTTTTTTTTAGGCCAGTATACAAGGTTTAAGGGAAGGAAAGTCTATGATAGTGATAGATGCAACTATCCCATTGGTTAATGCCCTGAGCACAAGCACCTTTCTTACAGTGTCCATGATTTGGCTTGTGTTCATTACGTGATAATTATGGTATACATCTACTGAGTAGTAACCAATCAAAATTAGACCTCTGTAACATGAACTTTAAGCTTTCATTACCATTGCTGATGGACATACAAAGCTATGAAACTGACCAGGAATTAATGCCATGGTGTTTAAAGCTTTAAGATTTTCTTTTGAGAAAACAGGGCCATATGGGAAGCTAAAAAATGTCAGAATTAATTTATTTTCCCAAGGAGTTATGAAATTAGCTCGGGTATACCAGAAGCACAGTTTTCCCTTATGCTTGCGGTGATAAAGACTATAATCAATTACAGAAAAGTAAATGGCACCAATCAGGCATGCATTGCATGTTTGATAATTCAAAATTGCAATCATCTACCAGCATACTTGAACTATAGGACTGTTGTTTTTAACTTCTCGACTTAGAGAACTTCAGTCTTTACCGATTGTGTCTTTTGGATGTTGTTCTATTTTGCCTATTTTGACCTAAAAGTGCTCTTTGAGTTTGGTGCTCTACTTTAAAGGAGGGATTTCCAACAGTCAATTATATAGGGAAGTCAATCCAATTTTTAAAAGAACTTAGTTCAAGTTATTAAATTTAAGTGAGCTTATTCAGTTGTAAAATGTTTTTTTAAACAAAGTTTTGTTCTGGTTTCCTATTGTCTTAATGCATACACTCACATTGTACATAAATGCCATGTTTAAGGTTATGAATGGGACCAACCTGATTCAGAGGACTTCACAAAACATTTATAACTTTGAACCAAAAATCCAAAATACACAAACAAAAAAATCTTATCAAGATGAGATATAGACAATCCTGTATCAAAATAGGGATACAATATTTGCATTATTGTCTCAGCAAAAAATGGCTTGAAAATCCTGCCAATTTTATGATACACGCTTGTAGTGCGTATAGCAGAGCAGCAGCAGTAGTAGTGCTTAATAGTAGCAGCAGCGGTAGAAGATGTTAAGTTAGCAGCAGCAGCAGCAGCAGTAGTAGTAGCAGTAGCAGTAGTAGTAGCAGCAGCAGCAGCAGTAGAGTAGCAGCAGTAAGCAGTTAGTAGTAAGTAGCGCAGCAGGCAGTAGAGGTAGTAGCACAAGTATAGCAGTAGTAGTAGTAGTGCAGCAGCAGCAGCAGCAGCAGCAGCAGCAGCAGGCAGCAGTAGCAGCAGCAGCAGCAGTAGCAGCAAGCAGCAGCAGCAGCAGTAGTAGTAGCAGCAGCAGCAGCAGTGCAGTAGCAGCAGCTAGCAGCAGCAGTAGCAGAGTAGTTAGTGTAGTACTAAGTAGAGTAGTAGTAGTAGTAGGCAGTAGTAGTAGGTAGTAGTAGCAGCGCAGTAGTAGGAGTTAAGCAGCAGCAGCAGCAGCAGCCAGAAAGCAGCAGTAGTAGTGTAGTAGTAGTAGTAGTAGTAGCAGCGCAGTAGTAGTAGTAGCACAGCAGCAGAGCGTAAGCAGCAGAGCTGTAGCAGCCGAGCAGTAAGACAGTCGTATACGTAGTAGTAGCCAGTAGCAAAACAGCAGCCGTAAGTAGTAGTAGCAGCAGCAGCGGTAGTAGTAGTAGCAGTAGTTAGCAAAAGCAGCGTGAGTAGAGCAGTATCA
>JAMKCH010021409.1:0-21235 GCA_023653785.1 Ophioderma brevispina | reverse complement strand
AGATAAACGCAAACCTTGTTTGAACTTGATTGCTTATCGTAATCGTTCCCCATATAGCTAGATAACCACTTACATTAAAGGCGTGTTCCGATCGCCTTTGGGACCCCCCTGATTTACCCGAGTAGTATCGATTTTGATATCAATGAAAGGCTGTATTTTTCTCATTGTCCGTCCTTAAAATTTGAGCCCTCAAATCCATTTCTTCCCAAGAGCATAAACAAAAAAACCGCCGTTTTAAGTGGTTCACCATCAATTTAAGCACAGTATGAAATAGGGCTTTGCAACATGCATTATGCGTCTACCATCAAAACCGCAAGTTTTGTTTCCCACGGTACTGGAATGGGGTTATGTGCAAGTGCCAGACTCTCATATCAAGTAGAGACACAATACACATAAATCGGAACCAAGCACCTTTAAGGTGATGGGAATATTCAGGCTTTTGCCTTTTTTACCCCATAGCCACTTTTCTTTCAAACTTATCCAAATGAGCCTTACACTGGTTTATCGTGTCAACATTCACCACTGACTCTGGGAGGTTGTTCCACTCAGTTATCACCCGGACGAGAATTAGTTCTTGCGACAATTAAACCCTTCTTCACCCTGGTTTGTACAATTTCTGTACTGATGTTCTCTTCCCCTGGGGTGTTAAGGGTGAACAGCTTGGCAGATTTCAATACCTTCCATACCTTTCATAATTTTGAAGATTCTATCATTCACCCCTCATTCCGCCTCTACTCCAAACGATATAAATTCATTCCTGCAGTCTTTCTTCGTAAACTAAGATCTCTGATGCTGGGAATGAATTTTGTGGCTCTTCTTTGGACTTTTCTCAGTACTGCTTTATCTTTCTTGAGATGGGACAGGCTTGGACTGCGTAGTCCAATGATACCATGCTTAGACGTTCTGTCGTGCACGACAGAACTACTAAACATCATCTTATTACCTAAAGACGGCATTTCGGCTTTTACTTCAGGTGGGATCTAATACACTGGAAGCATTCTAAATATGTAAAAAAAACCGGGTTCGTAGAAAATCGGGCGCTTCTTACCTTGAATCTCCTCATGTTTCTTAAGATATTTTTGTGGACTCGGTAAATTTTCAGCCTACTTTATGCATCTTCCCCAGTGACATTGGGCCAGAACGAGCAATTTTTTTTGGTCAATGTGTCCTTTATCTCATTCTATCTAAATTAAAACTCACTTGTTTTGACACCCATTTGTTCACCAAGTCCCTAGGAGGGAGCATAAAACCCCCATTAAAATAAAAAGAGGCAAAAGCGTCAATATACCATTTTTCATAGCGTCTCCATCATATATAATCAATGACAAACAGTAAGTCCGTTAAGGTTTAAGTTTAAGAATTTGGCTTAAACGATTTTTATTATAAGGAAATCTGGAGGATAAAAGCCTGTATCTCGATTTCTAGCATAATACGTACCCCGCAATCTTAAAATCACTTTCAGACGATTTGCAAACCACAAAAAGCTTGTATTATTCTAGTGGGAACTTGTTTAAAATCAACTGCATTTCAGAAAAAGGGCGTGGCACCTGTACTTTTTTGCTCCGACCTTCGACTGCAATTTTTTTTTACTTTACCAATATATTAACTTTATAGCATGTCGTATATCATTGTGCCCATGTTAAAATTTTGCAAAATTTAAATTTATTTTGATCTTCTTGCCTGGTTGACTCTGAAGAGGCCTTGATTGGCTAAACACTGGAACAAACGACGGCTTAACGGTAACTTGCAGTTACACTCCTAAACTCTGGGGTAGAAAGTAACATGACATGAATACAGTGCGCAGAAAACCATGGACCGGATTTTTGATATGTTGATGGCCACCAGGAGTTGCCAATCAGTACAACTTTATGCCATAAATTCAAAATTTGAAGCCCTAAGTTCAAAAATCCGTTTCCATGGTTTCACAGCCTATGATCTTTATATCTGTTCAATTTACATGTTTTATACACCTTTATCTTTTTGAGTTCGTTTCGTTTCGTTGCATAAAAATCCCTGATTTTCACCGATTTTTGAGATATTGAGCGAAACGTATCGAAAATAATAAAATTTGCAAAAACCTATTAATTTTCCAAAACTTTGAAATAATTGTTCATTTATTTTTAAATATAAATTATACATTTTTTTGAGTGCATTTTGGTGAAATAGGGGAATGATCTAATGGGTTAAATTAATTTTTGAAAAAATCGTCTTAATATCACTGGGTGAGTGTGGTAATAAAGAAATAACATAAGAAATGCTGTCGAGCTGAAAATTTTCGAGTTGGTTTGGTGTGCATCCTTTTAACAGGGAATTTTTATACATACAAATGTATACAAAAATGCTCGAACGTACAGACGTATATGCTTAAATCGAGCATAAAATGTGAACGGAATGTCTATTTACCTAACCTACCTCAAACAAAAGCCAATGAAAGCTGAAAGTTGAACGACTTTCCATCATGATTTAATCTCAATTAAGCTAGTATAATAAGACCATTTTTTGTTTCAATTTGAAAACATAGACCCCCTTAAAAAAACGGAATAGGTAATTGTAACCATGATTTTAACCGCACATAGAACCCACACAGCCCCACAACACCACATTAAGCAATTGCTCTTGGGTCCTTGTACATATTATTCGAATCCTAATTTAACGTTGCTTGATAAATCGATGATCAGTATGTCATCGTCCAATACCCAGCCATCTGTGCTAATATAAATGTCTCCCCAAGCCCGCCCCCCCCCCCCCATCTCGCCCCTTTGTCGCCATACAGCGTCCTTATAAGCATTTCAATCAAAACGACGCGAAAAGATAGGTTGTTAGGCCCGTAAAATAACTTAATTTCATCCCCATGATCTTGTGAGACGTCTTAATAAACGTCTTAAACAAGCCCACAATTGCACAAGTATAAATCCCCCAAACCTTATTTTTATCAAACAGCAGGCCGCAGTCACTGATGAAATTGCGTAAAGAAGGCAAATTTCCAAATGCGGCAAAGTCGCCGAAGTTTAATGTGGTCAGATCTCGCAAACTTTTTGCAAAACTTTTGTGCAACTTTAAGGATATTTTTTGTGGACTCGGTATTTTCAGCCTACTTTATGCATCTTTCCCAGTGACAGGGGGCCTGATGAGCAATTTGGTCATGTGTCCATTTCTGCATTGCTATGCTAAATTAAACTCACAGGTCCCTAGCAGGGCGGATCCATGATTTGAAAAACGTCAAAATTACCGGGGGGCTTAAGGAGCTGAAACTTGTCAAAATGGGCTGATTTTTGCAGAATTACCAGGAAATTACCGGGAAGCGCGCCTCCCCCTCGCGCCGGATCCCCGCGCCTGCCCTGCCTAGCTAGGGAGGAGCAATAAACCTCCCTTGAAAATAACAAGAGGCAAAAAACGTAATATCATTTTCATACCTTTCCTCCCATCAGATATATCATTACAAAACATAGCCTTTAAGGTTTAGGTAAGAAGTTACTTAACTATTTATTATAAACGAAAACAAAACATTCTGGAGGATAAAGCGCCTTCTCTCGATTCTAGCAATACTACGTTATCCCGCAATCTAAAATCACTTTCAGACGATTTGCAAACAAAAAAGCTGGTATTATGCTTTGACCTTGTTAAAATCAACTGACATTTCAGAAGAAAAAAGGCGTGGCACTGTACTTGAAAAGAAAAAAAAAGAATAAAGTAAATTTAACGCATATTTATACAGCGACATGTTCCCCCAACACACCCACAACACACGACACCATGCCCTACCCATCACACCAACCACCCCACACCGCCACACACACACATCCGACAGAGGTACATTGTGGGAATACCACCACAAAGTTGTGTGTGTTTTGTGTATAAATTGTACTAACATGCATTGTGTGGGGATTTGTAGTTATATTCATACACTGTGGGAATATTTTGGTAGAGTTTTTTACCCCCTCACAGCAATATAACAAAAATCCATTGGAACGCTGTGGGCAACCCATGAGCTTAGAACCTAGACCACCCCCCCTAGCAGCAAAAACAGCATTTGGCAGAGATTCAGTGTGGGCTACTCCCATAATGACAAAAAACGAACGCCCACCAGGTATCTTTGTACCTATATTTATACACCTCCCCCAAGGTACCTCTTGAAGAAACACACCACACACCACACACAGCACACACACCACAACACACACCCACACCAAAAAATGAAACAAATTGCTCCCTTTAGTCTTGTACAATCGAAATCACTAATTTAACTTGCTTGAATAAATTCGAAGTATTCCCATTAATTATGTACATCACTATAATCATCGGCCAATACCCAGCCTATGTGCTAATATAATATCGCCCAAGCCCCGCCCCCCCCCCCCCCCCCCCATGCCGCCCCATTTGTCCGCCAGGACAGCGTCGTTAAAGCATTTCAAAAATCAAAACGACGCGAAAAGATCGTCTGTAGGCCACTAAAAACTTAATTGCACCCCAATAGAGGTTCGTCTGGACTCTACCCCGACCATAGAGCTCGTACGCAAGAATCTGTAAAAATCATTGAGATATTCAACCACACTTTTCCTTTGAACAATGCAATTTGGATCATGTTTAGAAAATTCGAAGAAATACCATCCGTTTATACTGGACATTCAATACATCCAGTTCCATCTTCCATTATAACACTATATAACCGTTTCTGTATTCTAAATATTGCCTACATAAAACCACATGTCCAACTTCGAACTCCTCCTCCTCACACGTATAATTATTGTTCATACTTTTTTTAAAAAAAAAAAAAAAAATTTTTTATTTTTTAAATTAATTAAATTTTCTTAATAGGAAAAATATTCAGATAAATGATTGCAAAGACTTGCTTCGCAAAAATTCTATTTTGAAAGTATATTCTCATCGAAATTATTTCTTAGAGCCTTTCAGTAGAAATTCCTATCTCTTTGAGTACAACGAGCAATGTATTTGTTTTGTTAATTAAGAATAGAATAAATTTCTCTGGATCATTCCACGAGAAAGTTTTTTTTTTAATTTTTGTTTGAATTTTTTGGGTGATTTTTTAGAAAGAAAAGGTTATTTTTAATTTTTTGTTGGAAAAAGTCGTTAGGAGTATAGAATAACAGGGGATTTTTTTTGCCCTGTAAAATAGTCTTATATTATGTTTATGCCATGATGATGCTGAATAGTTATTATTATAGTTAGGAAAAGAACTCCAATGCATGAAAGATTTGTAATAATTTCTGTGGTGTAAAGGGGCCTAGTTGAAAGAATTTTGATTTTGTATTTGTGTTAATTTTTGATATGCAGAAATGGTAATGCGGTACAAGGATCAATTTGATATTTGCGACAGATTTTATGTGGTACCACTTGGCTTATTGTACTGGCTGAATTATTATTGTCGTCGAGGGACACCCCCATCGTCTTGAACTGATGCTGACAAAGGTTATATCAGGACATGAGAAAGATTTCCCGTAGTCCCTTATATCCATAAATACCATTTGTTGCCGTACTTTTCCAAATCTAACAACACATAACCGCTACCCCAGCCGGTCTTTTTTTTTTTGCGGTGATCGGCAGGTTGTAAGGGATAATGCCGTGGATTTATATGAATAGCTATGACTTGGCAATGCTGTCCATTTGGAGTTCGAGCGTAGTTATTGTATGCATTTGTATATAATTGCCGTTGTAATGTTTTGGCCTTCCAAATCTTGAACCAATCTTTTGATAAAAAATCATATCTTATAAAATTCATGTCATTTTATATCACAGTCTCATTGATTGTGTTTAGAGGTATTTCCTTCTTTCTGACCTTGGCGTCCAATGAACGCGGTCGTATACGGTAACAACCTAGACTACCGTCTGTCCATTTGACTTATGTGTCCGGTGTTGGATTTTAATTTCCCCAAAAATATCCCGTTTTCGAAAAAACGAGTCATGAAAGAAAAGTCCGAACCTAAAAACGATGATGATTTGGATTCCAACTTGAAACAATTTAAAAAAAATATTCAATTTGCACTCATTTTTAATTGACAAACGACAACAAGACTGGCTCCAGGTGAATAAAAACTTTTGACTCTGCAGGCCTGAAAACCTCTGAAAACTTTTGATTTCGAATAGGGGCGCGGGTTCAAAGCATGTTACCAGCATTCGGGGTGGATCTTGCTATGCTAGGGGTGACGACGTCTAAAGTTGGGATTTCTTGACGCGCCCGTGCGCAATTTTGGACACCACCACCACGAAATAGGGCGGGATTGGTCAAATATGGCGGTGAACACCGAGGTATGCCATATAAAATACTGCAAAAGTATCAGTTTGATTTTTCTTATTTTATTTCAGAAGTTAAATTGTATAATCCTGCCCAGAATATGTATCACAACGGCAAATCTATATATTCAAAAGAAGCATCAGTTAATGTTGTTCTGAAGTTCACAAGTACCTGAACATGTCGAATTTAGGAAGCTGTTGATTCCTGCAGCCGTACATACAATATGCATACATGTACTGATCAATGTAGTCTGTAGACTATTCCTCAACACTTACTCTCTGCGTTTCCCTGAACTATGCATAATTTTTGGCAATGGTCCTCAATAGTCCGTAGTCAAAACGCAATGAAAAAGACCCCCTAGCTTGGTAAAAACATATATGCAATGCTAACGGCGCATGATATCGTGTTAAACAAAAAAGATAAAATTATAAAATTTTAGTTTTAGAATACCAGAAAGTAAGATTCAAATAAAAAGTAGGTTGTCCGACCGAATTTTGATTTTTTTTTGAACCCTTACAATTTGTAGCACGGTAAAGAGCATTAAAAAAGAAAGCAAATGGTACAAAAATCAGTCAACAAGAAAATAATAGGGAGTTTTGCCTATTTTAGTAGCGCAGGTTGTGTTTTCTTGTCTGTACAAAACATTCGTAGCCACGGCCCACTTTACAAATTAACTTCACACCATAATATCGGAAGGTAAGCTGATGGCTGAATAAGAAAGTGGAATGTGAAAGAATTCCATTTTCCATGAATGGGTAATGTTATATGGTGGGAAATAAAATACGAAAATAGATATTTATTTACAACAATATTGTAGACGTAGTCTAGCAAATTGAAAAGAAATTCTTGTGAATAGTGATGCTACAGCGGTGGGCTTCCCCCTGTTCTGAGCCAAACCAAGACTATGCAGCAGTACTTGTGAGGTTTGTAGTGTGACCTCCTAATTAAATGAAAAAGGGGAACAATAATGAACTTTAATAATTATTAACATTGTTCGAATACAAAATATATCCCAAAATGTCATGAACGATGTATGGATAATACGATTCCTACATAATACGGATCGTGATGCCAGTGATCCCGCTGCAGATTTTCCCGTACGGCACCACAGACAGCAATGCTCAGTGTTCACAATCCTCAGCCCGCTTCTTCCGCATCACAGAGGTGCAAATGAAACTTGGCAAACTTATGTAGAAATGTCCACGTTATCATATACACTTATGTAAATTAACTGTAATGGGGTCTGGATGTGAAATTTTACCTTATTGACTCGAAAAAACCAAGAATACGACAAATTTTGGTCCAAATAAAAACTTCAACGTAACTCAAATAGTATACATCAAAGCATGGGACTGTTATCATTGGAAGGCATGTTTTTTCCTACAGGCATACCAAAATGATGAGGTTGGGTCAGGGGTTACAGATTAGAGCCCACATTCCCATTCGCAACCGGAACATCCTTTGGCGAAAAATGGCGACCATACCATCGTCTGCAGACAATTTGCTCCGTACGTACAATGATTCAAGCAATTTTAAACGTAGAAAGCACTGTTTTTTGCACCAGATTTCAAATATTTTTTGGAAAGATAATACTTTTACTTGCAGAAAATTACATACAGGTTCTTAGTCGACTAGCAAAGGGAGAAAACCGGTAAGTTTTTGAGGGCCATCATTCAACACAAACAGATACGGAAATGGAAATCGCCATTTGGGTGGACGACCTATAAAAAGAACCCTACTTCAGAATTAGAATACAGTTAAAATGAAGTCAATCTGTTACCCTGGTTCTTGCAAAATTGCAATTTCCCTAGCTGAGATAACGGTGAGTCCCAACGCAACAAGATTCCAACCTGCAGTGACCTGCACATTCTTGCATAAACCCGTGTACAGAGATCTAAAATGCTAATTAATTATCGCTAAGGCCCTTGAAACTCAATTATGAGTTTCTCGTCCACATTTTTTTTCAGCGCCAGAATGAGGGAACAATTTCATTATTCATATATTTGGCTACATGCGCATTTTTACAGTGAAATGAACCTACAGGGGATCGACGAAATACAAACAATATTGGGTCTATTTCCGAGACTTCCGAGGTTTCCTACCAAAAATTCCAATATCAACTGAAACGGTTATGTCTTGAACAGAATTTTTCAAAATAATGACTTATTTTTCAGATTTTCGGCCGCTAACGCGGCACAAAAATCATAACGCGTGCGGGGGACGAGAAACTAAATAATCGTTCCAGGGCCTAATGATCCCCGCTATGACAATACAAATTTACCGCTGCCCGTGTGAACGTAAAGATGTTCGACAAACTTTCGGAACCGATCGGATCCCTTCACAGTGATGTCATCGACCATTGGCTGTGTCAATACGCCTGCGCGCTGCGATTCTATTCGTGTGCTTAATTTCGAAGTTCACTGAAGTTCAGTATAAGGCTCGGAGGTCGACCCGTTGTCCAATGATTTTTCCACCTTTGCCGATCTGATCTTAAAATTGTTACATGGTTAAGAAGGAATAAACTTACCAATAATGCGGAGCCCGATGAAAATCCTGCGATATCCCTGGATTTTGAAATTGAAAAGTTTACCTGCGGACCCGAGGTGCACCATCGCCAGGGGAAACGTCGCCATTGTGTGGGGGTGGCGAGTCTAATTGGCTATTTGAGTAAGTGACGCGAACGCATTAGGTATTGAGTTCAATCGCCCCCGTAAATTTTACAGGCGGCGGGGGCGCGCAATTCAAAACATTTTGAAACTGCATTCACGACAGAGAAGCGCTGCCACTGCAAACTCCCTTGGGGACTAAAGCGCCTACGTCGCGCCGTGCAGTATCTTGCTTATCGCGCCGTTGAAAAGGGGGGCAGAGTATGTCAGACGTCACTCCCAGTGGCGGTGGCTTACCTTGATGAATTTAAATTAATACATAACAAATATTAATAAGGCCAATGGAATGGGCAGTTGTGTTAGTTTCCGGTTGACTAGGTCACTATTTTCATTATTCATTCACCAAACCTAGGTTTAGGAAGATATTCTCACAATTAAGCCACCCCACTTGTACCAGACTACACATTCATGTTCAAAATGCATCTAAAATTGAATTAGCCTTTTTTGGGTTGGAGATGATGATGAACAGGCATTTTTGGATGGATGATGCCACTGAGGGATTGTACGACTCATGATTGTACAATTGATTGTAGGGCCGTAGCCAGGGGGTGTGGGGTGCGACGCACCCCCAAAAACGGCAATCTGCAAAAAGGTCCGCTTTATCGTGCTGAAGTTTGCTACTTTTTTTACTTCAACAGTAGGCATATCATTACACTACACTAGTACTAGTAGCCGAGAGAGTAGGGCTAGCCATACATTCCCTTCCCCCCTTTTGGAAGTGATGCATATAAGGCTTGATAAGACCACCCCCCCCATTTTCAGTATCGTTGTCGCCCAAAGACCCCATCCATTTTTAAAAAAAAAATCTCGCCCAAGACCCCATGTTTTTTGAAATTTTACAACTGTCATCCAAAGACCCCTATTTTTTTAAGTCCTCTGTCACCAAATGCCCCTGGGTTTAAATTTGGGAGCACCAGCCTACACAGGTCTATTAATTTCATATGTGAGTACCCCCTTCACCCCCCAGCCAGATCCCCGATCTAAACTGCCTACTCTCACCTTCATTTTATACTGACACATCAAGCTTGATTTGAAAGAAATTGGTATGAACAAGTCTAGTCTACCTTTACCTTGTAAATCAGAGCTATTTAGTTAGAAATTTAAAACATCAAAAAAAAAATTTTTTTTTTTTTTGAATGTGGGTAAATTCAACAGCGAACGAACGCATAGCTTTTCTATAGTCAGAGGACAAAAAATGGATGTTGGGTTTTATTGCTATTCATGTTGCAAGGTAGCCTAATCAGCAGTCCTCATGTACACAAGGAGCGCCTGGAATTATCTTACTGTTTCCTTTTTAAGGCTGCTTTCTGTTCAAAGATGTTAAATTTGTTGCCTGCATTTCAACATTACCAAATATTGACGCCGACCATGCATCCTGTGAGCGTTCACTCTGTGGTTCACTCACTCAGACTCTCCATTGACATTCCATAAAAATCTGTAAACACCATGCACGTCATATCAGCAGTCGTCTCAGAGTACCCTTATCCTGCTAGCACGACCTGAGATTCATGTCTGTCAACAATATGTCATCACTGATCAGTATCTCAGGTCCTGCAACTGAAAGTAAAGATCAGTTTGACTTCGATAACAGAAGATGACATTTCAAATAACCTCTAACAGGGCTATACTTACAGGCTCTGGTCTACTTTGTGAGAAGTATCTTCAAACGTTTACATCAACGCATATAATGTGAAGTCTTAGAAAATCTGTCAAAGGTGATAATTTCATCAATTTGGGTACTCCAAATTTTATTCGGAGCCTAAGTCCCAAGCTTTCAACTCTACGGTGGTTTTTTGAAACCACTGTAACGTGAAGCTGTTTTGGGCAAGCAGGGTCAAACCGGGTCAAGGTATAAGGTATATACTGCCAGTCGTAGGGGCGATTTAGCGTGGGAATATGGCCGTAACACCAGGGGGGTAGGACATGATATGCTCGATTTGGGAATTGGGGATTGCCAAATGGTAATTAGGGGAACGTACGTGCTTACTAGGGCAGTCTCGGTCCCAGTTACATTAAAAATCGTCTCTTAAACCTTTGTTCAAAAGATCTAGTAATATCAGATAAAATAAGAAAAAAAATATTGACTCAAATCCGTCGGGGTTAGTGGGATTAACCCCGCTGCACAATAGTGTATGTCCAATTACGGTCATGTAGATTTAAATATTCGTGACCAGGCCTAGTCTTTCATTAGTCTGTGTGTAACCCGTCGATATGTTCAGAGCGCCCTCCTACCATTAAGTCTTTGAAACAGACTAGCACCAGGAGTTGAATGCCCGTTTTGAATTTGCTGTTGCTGTTAGGTTGCAATGTCCTACCCCCCCTGCGTAACACTTGATCTGGGGTCCATATTTCGGTTTTTGCGCAAAACAACGCTCACTGCGAATGGAAGTATATCGATGGGCTTACTTTTTTGCACACCGTGTGACCCTTGAACCTTGCTCTCGTATAGCGGAAGTGCGATTTTCAACATCAACATATCTGGCAGAAGTGAGGCAACTTGACGATTCAAAGGACAATTTATTGTATGTTTTGATTATGTGCTGATGTAAGGATACATCCTGTTGAGGGAATTACTAATACTATACAACACACTTGATTTAGAGTCAGAGGTGTTTTCGTAAGTTTAAGCAGCGTCTTTGTACGTTGACGTCACATGATTGCACCATGAGCCTTATTTATGAACTCAACTAATAGCCTGTGATTGTAACTGAAGCCAAGGATAACGTCCAATGTTAAAAGTATAGGTGGCAAGTTACAATTATTGGAACTAGAGTACCCTACGCATGCACTAGCGGGATATAGCCATGGGTTATCAGGCGTATCGAAAGAGGGTTTGGTGTCTTAGCGCTTTTTGTAGACTCTCGCGTAGCGGCAGTATATCAACATGATTTCATTTCACATACAAATTTCTGCTTGTTCAGTTTTGTAGAGAGATAGACAATAACATAAATAAAGTCTCAGAATTGGCAAATTGGTGCCCATTTTTCCTGTATTTTCTACTGAATTGAACTTAAATAATGGAATTTCAGCAGGTAAATTGGAAAAAATGAAATCTTTGAAATAATGAATTGACGCGGGGCCTTTTCCAGATGCGGGCGGGTCAACCGGTGAAACTAACAATCAAATTCCATTGCCTAATAATGCAAGAATAAGATACAAAATTTAATTATAGATACAAAATTTAATATAAATGACACAAACATAATAATAATTTTACTGATAAAAATAAATGCCTTCTGGTTAAAAGTTACAAAATACTTAATTAAAAATATAAAATTACAGCAATTTCACAATTTAAACATTGAACTTGTAACAACAATAATAATAATAATGCAAAAATTATTAAAAAAAAAAAAAATTCTGTTAAAATAAAAATCATAAAGTAATCTTAATAAGATATTAAAATACAATTGGTTTTCAAAAAATTTAGCAAATTAAACTATAAAACATAATAATAATAAGGCTAATTTATATAATGCCCTTGATTCTGTCTTTTAAAATGATAAAATCTTACTAAAGAAGTGCAAACATTCTTTACCCAAATTTAAACATTGAACTATATAATAATTAATAATGGAAAAAAATATAAATATAATGCCTTTATCCGTTAAGAATTATAAATAATCTTAATAAAATAAAGCTAGAAAAACACAAATTTAAAACATTAACATGTAACAATAATAATAATATGGCAAAATTATTGCAATCCTTGTATTCCGTAAACTAAACATCAAAAAGTAATCTTAATAAAGATTAAAATACAATTTGTTTACACAAATTTAAACATTGCAAACTATATAATAATAATAATGGAAATATAAATATAATGCCCTTATTCCGTTAAGAAATTATATACATAATGCTTAATAAAATAAAGGCTATAAAAAACACAAATTGTTAAACATTCTACTATGTAACATAATAAATAATATTGGCAAAATTATGCAATGCCCTTTATTCCGTTAACTAAAAATTCAAAAGTAATCTTAATAAAGATATAAAATACAATTTGTTTACCCACATTTAACAATTCACTATCAAACAAAAAATAAATAATTAAATTTATATATGGCCTCTATTCCGTTAAAATGATAAAATAATCTTAATAAAGCAGGTAAACCTGTCCTTTACACAAATTTAAAAATTTACTATATAATAATAATAAGGAAAACCAATATAAAATAATGTCCCTTTTATTCCATTAAGAATGAGAAATAATCTTAATAAAATAAAGCTATAAAATACAACAAACCAGTCTTAACAAATAAATCATTTAAATACCGTCCTGTACGGATAAGCCGGGCCGTCAGTACAAATAGGCCCGTCTGTACTAATAGACCCATCTTAACCTTCTTCTCTAACTTCTTCCCCCCAAAACATACCCTGGCCCCTCTTTTGCTATTATAAATCCCCAAAAGAAATCCCCTTTTTAGCCCCCTCCGGGGCGGTAGTATTAAACCTTGATGAAAGTATCGTCGCTATAATACATATCCTCAAATAGCCCCGTCTTGTACAAAAGTTCCATTGAAACGGGGCTATTTGAGGATGTATAAGAAGTTGGGTGGTGGACATCACTCTTAACATATCCTAGTTCCAATAATTGTACTTGCCACCTATACCTTTAAACATTGGGACGTTTATCTTTGCCTTCAAGTTTACAACACAGTCCTATGAGGTGGAGTTCCATAAATAAGGCTCACTGGTGCAATCATGTGAAGTCACTTACAAAGACCTTGATAAACTTACTAAAATAAAGAAACACCTCTGACGCTAAATTAAGCATGTGGTTGATGTCTATGAGTAATTCCCCCACCAGGATGTATCCATACATCAGCAACATAATCAAACATAACAAGAAAATTGTGTCCTTTGAATCGTCAGTTGCCTCAACTAATGCCAGATTGGTTGATGTTGAAAATTAAGGCACTTCCTCTATACGAGAGCAAAGTCAAGGGTCACACTGTGTTGCAAAACAGTAAGCCCCATCGATATACTTTCTAGTCTCAGGGGAGCGATTGTCCTTCGCAAAACCAATTGGACCCAAGAATCAAGTAGTTACGCATACTCCCACGCAGAAATCGCTCCCACCGGCTGGAATTATATTAGCTTATCCTTGACCCCCGGTTGACCCCCTGTTTGACCCAAAACAGCGGTCAACTTTACAGTGGTTATCAAAAACAACCGTAAGTTGCATGCTTTGGACGTAGGCTCCAAATAAATTTGGAGTACCCAGAATTGATGGAAAAATAGTTCACCTGTTTTCCAGATTTTTCTTCTAAGACATTTCAACAATTATAGTATGTGTCAAACGTTTGAAAATACTGTCTTTAGGCAAAAAGTGACCAGAGCCTGTAATAAGTAGCCTGATGAAGAGGTCTTTTGAAATGTCACTCTTATATCTTAAGTCAAACTGATCCTTTCCTTTGCAGGACCTGATATCTGATCAGTGAATGACATAATGTTGAAGACATGGATTCTCAGTCGTGCTAGCAGGAGCTAATGACATATCCTCAAATAGCCCGTCTGTGTACAAAAGTTCCATTGAAACGGGGTTATTTGAGGATTATTTATTAGAGTGCGAACTTTTGTTTATTAACTGATTTCATCAAATGTTAATGTTAGCTTTGGGTCCCTGAGGACTAGAAAGGGGATTTTCTTTTGGGGGCTATTAAAGCCAGCAAAAGAGGGGTTAGTAGTTTGGGGGTACAAGAAGTTAGAGCAAGAAGTGGTTGACGGGTCTATTTGTTCAGACGGGTCTACTTGTTCCGATGGGTCTTTTGCTTCTGGCGCGTGTTTTTTGTTTTCAAAGTAAAGTGTATTTGTGCATTATTTGAAAGGTGCCTAGTTTTGCAGATGAAAATGGATCGAGCGAAAACGGATGAATATATATATAAGTTCATTTGTTTCGTCAGGTTTCAAATAAAACGCGTAGTCAGGACATATAACTACATCGCTATTTCCTACAATATCGCATTTAAAACGGAATAAAGGAAAATTGCGAAAGCGAGAAGGCAGCTTCAGGTGAATCACTTATTTATATTATGTGTTAGTCTCCCTATTTACAAATTTTAATTATTATTTTATTATAGCTAGCCTATAGTTCACGATTAATTTGGGTAACCTTTTTTTAACTTTATAATAATATAATTAATATTAATACTTTTGTATTTTTACAACGCGCGACATATCCACTTAACGTGATCTAGAGCGCTGTGCAGCTGCCATGAAAGGCGCTCAGCACATCAGAGACCAAATACAGAACGTTTATGCAAGAAGCTCTATTTGATAGAAGAGGAGTAAACCTGAGTACCCGAGAAAAACCTGCGGAACGATTAGGGATAGAGAAACGCAAATCACATAAAGCCAAACCGAGAACGAGCCCCTGTCCGTAATCGAACCCGAGACCTCCTTGTTGAAAAGGCGAGGGAGATACGCTGCGCACCAACACCTTTAGGCCTATATGGCCCCTATATTTTAGTAATTTTTTCACTGAATAAGGGCATTATATAATTTTTTCATTTATAACAAACGAAAAGCGCAAAACGAACTGGGGTCAATCTACGCTTAAAGAGATCACTTTCTTTGCGGCGATGCAGGCGCCGGCACGTAATTTATTTTTCAGTAAGCTAGGGCCTTTCATATTGTTCGGCCATTTTACGGGGCTGTTTTGAGGACATTGCCATAATTTTCAAGAAAATGAGGTGAACATTTTTGCTCCATCCACACGCGATTCGAATTTCATTGAAATCCGCCTTCCCTACATTCTATGGCAGTGTGTGGTACAATTAAAGTCTATACCGGTGTAAGTTTTTTATAGTCTGCCAGACGCATAGTCCCACGCTATCGCAGCCATAAGGCCCTTGCGTATTGCCGCCACGCGTTGCGAGAAAGTAGAAACGTGGTTGCCAAAATTTCACAATGCCGATTCTTTGGGTGTCCGCCATTAAAAATAAAATCATCAATTTCTGTGACATATTTCAAAAAATAACCTACAACGATTGGCAAAAGTATGCTGGCAGGGCGTTGTTGAAACTCACATGCGTCACGCCTTCACATGCATTGCGATTCCACAATGCGTTGCGAAGGTCCACAAGCCATTAAGGCTAAGCCTTAAGGGTAATAATGTATTGCTGCAACGGGAACGAATTTAAGCATTGTGCCATCACCCCTAGATTCGGCAGCCTCAAACGGAATAAACTGTGTGAAGGATGTGGTGGCAGAATACTGCATTCATTGCCCCGCAACTGTTGTGAGAAAGTAGCAATGTGTTGCGACATTGCGGCAAACACGTTGAGGTGTGACCAATCAAAATTTCTTGTGACGTATTTAAAAAAAAAAATAGATGCACACTGCATTGCAAAGTATTAGCAATGGCTTTGTAATCTCAAAACGGTAGGACGAGGGGATAACGTCTTGCCGCAACCACCATCACGGTTACTGGCAATAAAACTTTACGTTCTTAAGTTGATATACGAGAAGTCCACATGTATGTTAAAAGATGAATGTAAGACGAAAAGGAATGACTCAGCAGAGAAAACTAGACATCGGGTAAGCTTCGACTGGGACCATAATTACCATGCATGGCTATGCCCGGTCATCAGCTTCTATCCTTCAGTGGCATCACCTTTGAAACCCCTTTGGCTACCCCAGTGACCCTGCAATTTTGTTAGCAATATGTTTCAAATTTTCAGGGTATTTAGGAAATAAGAGCGTCTTGAACAAGACTAGGGAAAGAGCTGCTGTTGATGACAATGACATGTGTGGAAAACATGGGGAAAAATTAGTTAATTAATTTATTGAATAACACTTTCATAAAAGCAGAAATGCCCTTCCCGGTGATGCATTCCAGAAAAACAAAAAATATTGCGAGACAATCTTGGTCAGAGCATATTTTTGTATTGTGCACCACCCTATGAATTCAGGCAGCCAGGCTTCCTCAACGGAATAAGTGATGATCAAGGATGTGGTGCAGTATACTAAATTCATCCCTGTATGTAAGTGAATACAGTCATGTGACCAAAAATTTGAAAAGGACGTTCTAATCCTTTTTCCCCGAATGGAAGGGGCCTAATTGTGAGTCAACTAGATTTCATGAAAAAGTCATGGTATCTCAACACTCGTTTTTACATTTCGATTCAAATTGCTGAATTAATACAATAAACAGGGTGTCACAATGATAATAATTGAAGTGTGAGGCCATCGCTCCACTTTCAAATAAAATGTTCTTCATTTTCCTGGCCCATATTCAGAGGGACAATATGGTGGTGACAGAGAGCTACAATCTGTGTTCCGCAATCATGACAGGTACAAATCTAAATATTTGAAGAATTCCCACAATGGCAAACATGTAGCGTGTGGTGGTAGATAAGACAGTTTAATGAAACTTCCCTAAAATTTACAATGTTGCACTGGGTATCATGAAGATTTCCACAAATTCATGTCAATAAGCAGCTGGAAATGTAAGTTATGTCTACCATGGTCAGTAACAAAATAAAAAGCAGTAACCCTAAACCCGGTCTGGAAGGTCATGAGAATCAATCAAGGAGTGCCAATTGATTCTCGGTGACTTCGGACATTAACAACTATTTATTTTAATCTGAATCTTCTAATGATCTCATGATTCTTGGACGTCCATCCCATAAAACACCTATTAATTTTGGTTTTGCCCACTCGGCCGTCATCCATTGCAGGAGACATTGAGAAACCAACTTGATTTTGGTTGATTTTCGGCCGTCTTCCCCGCAGAAGTGAGAAATCAATTGATTTCTCATTGACTTTGAGATGTTCCAAAAACAACACATGTGCCAGTGCAGTGAGAACAGGAAAACAAGCTCAAGATGGTGGCGCTCCATTGTATCAATTCCAGTGGATATAATTTCTGTATTCGCGCTTGATGTCAAAGCATTAGTTCACGATATAAATTATGGGACATAAAAAATCAAGGCAAGAGTTCAATGTACTCCTTGTTTGAAGTTCTAATGTAACAAACAGGGTGCAGATTACCTGTTTTGCATAGCAAAATGATAACACATTTTGAAGCAACTGCTACACAAATTGGCTGGATGGCCGTCTTCTCTAATGCTAAATGTCTAAAAGCAAAAATTCCCATTGATGATAAATTGTCAACAACTGTATACCAAACATTTTCAAAGGAATTTGCAACCTTGGTAGCAAATTTTATATTGGTTTAGGATTAGGGCAGGCAGATGACACGTTGCTACAAAATGCCCATAGAGATTCGAGGCGTGTAATAGTGCCACCATTTTCGATAAGGCACCTAATTATTTATGCAGTATGACGTTAGACCGGATGACGTCGCGGGCACAGCGTCATGTACGGACGGCGATCCTAGTTCACCTATTTTCAGGCAGTATGGCCTCAACTTCGAATTAGATGATCGAGTGTCCTCCGATTTATTAGGATCCCTAATGCGCGGTGTTACTGTGTTAGGCCATAAATAAAACGAATTTGTTTCCCTGTGAACAGAAGTTCATTCACTTTATTTTTTCTTCTGTAGAGTTAAGATTGGCACTGGTGCTGTGGTTTGTGTGAAGCTGAGTTTGTTAAGAAGGCGACATTACCATAGGTATGCTTGTTAATTGCTTGTTACTTAGGATGAAAAGGATGATGCAGCATTATTTATGGGTGCTTAATGTGTCCAAGGTCAGAAAAACTCTCAAATAATGGGCAATCCAGAGGTACAGTCCATTAATTTTTTCTGGTGAGGATACCCTTATTAACCCACAAAACAATACTGTAAACTTCTTTAATTCTATGTATGTTATCTGAAAACTCATTCATTGAGAATATTATGTTTTTGCCAAAATAAATGAAGTTACCAAACTATTATTAAGCCTTTGCGTATAATCATGCTGCCATAATAGGCTATGGTGGAAGGCAGGCATTGGCATTACTTCACGTGTCATCTTTGTATTGAAATACGCCTATCCTATACCAAAATTAAACTATTACTATGGCCCTGTACTATTGTGACAGCATGCTTCAAAAGATTATGGCCTCTAAGTATGGTCTCAAAACTGTGTGAAGATTGGTTTGTTTACATGCTTCATTAAAATGCATTGTGCCGTTAAGTTGCCCCCAATTCAAATGCATATTTTCAGGCCAATTGTTGAGTTTTATAAGGGCACCCATGTGACATGTTTGAATGAAGGTGCTTGCATTTTATTTAATAGAGGTTGAGAATAATAGTGTGTCAACACAAAAATTTGTTTGATCAATTTCTTACTACCGCCATTGTATAGATCTCATGACAGGCTTTCCAAAATGTTTTTGTGTAACTGTTTGAAATTGAATATGTGATTTTCGAGTTATTACCAATTACTATAGGTAAAGGCTATGAGTTGGGGGGCAAAGTGTATGCGATACATGTAATGCTTGAAATACAAAATATACTGTAAGGACCGTTAGGAGTATGAAATTGGGGCCCTTCTTTCAGTGAGGTATTCAATTTGGGAGGAAATGTCTCTAAATATGGGGGGATGTAATTTTGCTTTTAAAAAAACCAAATTCTGTACATTCAATGGAAAAATTAGCCAATTTATGACTTTGTCCTCCTTCATGAAAATAACAGTTTGCAATATTTTGACAAATGCTCAAACAGGAATTTGTTAGTCCTGGTTCTAGTCACAAAATGTTGCATAATGCATAGAGATTGGGATAGTGGGTTTACAAGAATGCCTAGAATTTCTAGGGCACCATACCAATTTTCAATTCTATGAACATTTGGTGTTGGATTATCTATGCTCGAATGATGGTATTTAGTTAGTAATTTTCACTATTACTTATAAACTATAATTTAAAAATTGAATTAGTTTTAATGTGGCAAATCTTCTAAATTGATATAGTAGTGTGGTGTTGTAAAAGGCTAAATTAGTGATATCACAGAACTTTTTAATATAAGTAAAATTCCTTTACAGCTCTCTTAGTTAAAACTTTTATTATCATTCATTAGTTCTTGATGTTTGAACTAAAACTAGTGTTAGCTAAAGGTTTGGATGCTGGGGACAGGGACAAAGAATCATGCCCTGCCCCTTAAATCTCCAAACAATTTGCCACTGGAGTATATGATTTTAGTGAATATCAGCAAATTTGTTTGTAATAAAGTTGATTTCGTTTATAAATGGTCATTCAAAAATTGTGATGTTGACTCCCCTGTATGGAGAGAATGCAGAATCGATGTGGGGGTGCTTAATTGGTCAACGGTGCTTGAGGGTGAATGCCACCTTTCTCTTCCCCAAGCTACTCCACTGGTCGAAAGCCAATCCAGTTTAATAATTCTATATCTCTCTGAATTGAAACATGTTTTGTTGTAGGAGATGGCGGTTGGTACATCCCAAGCACCCGAATTATAGCTGAGGCTGGGCCTATTGTGATTGGTGAAAGTAACTTGATAGAAGAACAAGTACCATTCATCAACAGGTATTGTTTAAACTCTTGCAAATACAAGGGTAAAGTGCCTCTATGATTTGGCAAAGGTTAATGAAAAAAAAAAAGAAGTGTTTCCCCCTTGGGGTCTCAAGTTTGGTTTCGGTAAGGATGTGCTATGAGATTCTGAAAGTAGGACCCCCCCCATTATCTATACCAATTTTCCAAAATGGAGACCCACTTGTATATGCCAGAGATACCTGTAGCTTTGTGACAATTTAAACAAAAAAGTGACCGTTTTCATTAAATTTAACCCTCCAGATAGAGAAAAAGTGGCTCAATTTTTAACATTTTCAAAAATCTCTGTACCACATTTGGCATTGAATAGGGGTCATTTATGTACCAAAAAAGATGAAATGGACCCTGTTGGCAGCAAGGAGGTTGTTTGGGGTTTCTTTTATCACAAAGGCTCTAAGTCATGTGCCAACCTTTTTTTGTGTCAAACTGAATGGCGCATCTTGACGCTTACACTGACGGGCAATTCTGAACAACAGATTTTGCTGTTACAGCCCCCACAACGACTATCCAGAAGAAACCGTTCTCTCACTTTTACCATGAACTTTCCACTGCCACCAGTACAGTTCCAGCCCATAATCTTATGTACATCCCGGGAGATACAACGCTGCTTGGGCCTGACGACGCGTGTTCACTTGCAACAACGAGTCTAACAGAAATGGAATGTACATGAAGGACTAATGGACAATTTAACCTTGTTGGCCACAATACCAATTCCAAATCATTCAGGATAGACTTGATGGACACACCGACGCCCACATGGAGAAACTTGTCCAACGGACTATATTCTGGTCAGAAAGAAGTGGATAACAGATTAATGACTCAAGAGCCTACAACACTTTTGAAGCTTGTTAAGTCT
>JAMKCH010021408.1:0-21002 GCA_023653785.1 Ophioderma brevispina | reverse complement strand
AAGGTGCCTGAACAACTTTTGAAAATAGATTTTGTTAAAACTTGCAGAAATTATCTCATCCAAAGTGAAAAACTGAAAAGTTGAAAACGTGGTTGAGTAATATGAGAAAATCATGCTTATCTCACTATTGTTTTATTAGTGGTGGGTTACCAAGCTAACGCTTCTGAATTTTCAAGAACATTTCTGATGATTTCGCTAAACACTAAGTCAAACACCTTGTAATCTTCTAACAGATTGAGTTTTCTTACCCCAAATGCTGTCCGAAGTGAGTCTCGGGATAACTTTTCTTGCCAAGGTATACCAAGACTCCTAAAACTTTGACAAGAGGTGATGACCTTTCAAGTTGTGTGCTGCGCAGTCCTTCAATACGAGCTTGCTGCACATACACTCTTTTTATTTGCTTTTCTGCTACTGCCACTATTACCCACTAGGTTGTGCCACCGCTTCCCTTTGGTTGTCTAAATACCTGTTATTTTTTTAGGAAAAGAACTTACACATTAGGCTACAAAATATGACATTGTAACTAGTCTGTTTAACTCCGTACTTATTCTATATTTATTTCAATGGAACAATTAGAATCTGTATTACTGACATACGTATTTTGACGTAGGATTACTAACTTGTTTCAATTTGTTCTTAAATTACAAGATTTCATATTCAGTTTGTGTCAACGACTCAACAGCAGTGTGGACATCAGGTGGTTCTAAAGTCTTGGAACTGGACAGGTTTGTTAATCAGAGAGACACTAATATTGTAACTGCTTACGTGATCAGCCCAAGGGAAACACCTACCTATTAATCATTTGTAATATTTAGGGGATTGGACATTGCACAGAGCTGTTAAGTAATCCCTTTTCTGCTTTCTTTATCCCTTCAGGTATATTTTGTTTTGAAAGATTTTAAACAACCACGAAAGTCAAAGATTATGGTCACAGGTCATATTCTCTAGACATGCTCAGATTAAGCTGCAAATTAGTATTTCTGACCATTTTGGGACATTCTAAACATGTTTTGAATCCTTTTGGCCCGGTAGAAAGTTATTCCATAAACTTCTCCTGATCAGGCTCAAAATGAGCATCAGTGATCCACATTTAAGGGCCGTGTCAACCCTGGTGCGTTTGTTTTTAACACTAATTTCTGATTTTTGCACCATTTTTAAACATCAACCGTGTTCTATAGTTACCAACAAGGTTATCCACTGCCGACAATCCTGAGCTGTATTTTTTGCCGATTTAAAAGAGCTATTTGACCATTTAAGTACAAAAACCGCTTGTTCTAAAAACTGCGGGGAATTTAGCACAATTCCGCCGTTGCCGGAAGGGCGCTCCAGCGCGTCGTGCTGTGAATTTTTGCTGCGTAATTAAGCGTCCGCGTGTTTTAATATACTTTTTGCAACGAAAGCATCTGGAAAACGAAAATATCTTTGAAAATGTACACAAGCGTCCAATTTAAGACCAGATGAAATTTCATTTCTTCCTACTTTCTCGTACGTTTAGGCCCAAATATGTTTGATTCAATAGTGCATAAAGATGTATTTTTCATCACTTGCACAACATACTCAATTTTGAAGTTCAAAGATAAAGGTATTTGAAAGAGGACAGTTGAAATGGCGTGAAAAGCCACTTTTTTACTAAAACACGGATTTTCTCAATGTCAATTTTCGCAAAATTTGGCAATTTTCAGACCAGATAAACTCAAAAAATCCGAGTAAATGTTAAGGTTTAAGTTTACTACGATAGCAATCGGTCTTCTTCTAGGGATGGTTTTTCTCAATTTTTTTCATGTTTCGATTTCTACCTAAAGATATTCTCCAATATATACTCAAGTTCGGAAAAGAAAAGTACAAGAGCCCAATGTGCTGATATCTCATCAGGTCCCTTAATATGGCCTTTGCATTGATTTGTGCACAAGAAGGATGTACCCATTTTGAAAGAATGCCCATTTGATTGGCCCATGTGATGTTTTGACCAAACCTGTGACACCTCATATAGGCCTTGGTCAGCGGTTCTTCTAACCAAGTCTAGTGATTCTAACAATTGATTTGTGGCACAAGGAAGGAATTTCCTCAGATGTTCAAAGAAGCCCCTTTAATCACCACATGACCTTTAATCCCACTTATGAACGCCCCATATGGGCCTGGTAGTGTCAGCGGTTCTTCTGACCATAATTGGTGATAGCACATGTGATGTGATCAAGCAAAAGAGTCGGAAGTCCACAAGTATTGATTATGAGATGTAGCCAAACAAAGGAGAAAATGTATTTTGTGTCCTATTGTTTTTATCCACCCTTCACAGCTTATATCTTTGGAATTTAATTGGGTACCACACTTTCAAATGGGGAGGATTTCAAGCAAAAGTAGCTTTTTATCTGATGCATTTACAGCTAAATGTAAAAACTTTAAAAATCAAATTTGGTACTGCGACTTCAGGACTCATTTTGCTGATCGAATCCAAAATGAGTTGTGCATCAAGGAGTGGAATTGTAATTTTTCAAAGAAATGCACCCTTTAATTGGCCATTGTGACCTTTGACCCAAATCGGTGAATACACATGGGCCTTGTGTGGACAGTGGTCCTTCTTAGCAAATTTAGTGATTATTAGCAATTGATTTGTGGCACAAGAAGGAAATAATTGATAGATTTTCAAAGAATGGGCCCCCTTTATATAAGCCCATGTGATTTTTGACCCAAATCTGTGAACACCCCATATGGGACTTGATTCAGTTGATTCGTCTGATCAAATTTGGTGATTATACAATTGATTTGTGGCACAAGAAGAAGGAATTAATAGATTTTTAAAGAATGCCCCTTTAATCGACCATGTGACCTTTGACCCAAATCTGTGAACCACCCCATATGGAGCTGGGTCAGCGGTTCTTCTAACCATCCTATAATTTAGCAATTGATCTGTGGCACCATAAGGAATTTTACAGATTTTCAAGAATGCCCCTTTAATTGCCACGTGACCTTTTGACCCAAATCTGTGAACACCCCATATGGACCTTTGGTCAGCGGTTCGTCTAACAAGTCTAGTGATTATAACAATTGATTTGTGCACAAGAAGGAATTTATATATTTTCAAAGAATGCCCCTTAATCGACCACTTGACCTTTGACCCAAATCTGTGAACACCCCCTATTGCCCTTGGGTCAGCGTTCTTCTAACCAAGTCTAGTGGATTATAATCATTGATTTTTGGCTACAGAGAAGGAATTTATAATTTTCAAAAGAATTGCCCCCTTTGGAATAATCGACAACGTGACCTTTGAGGACCCAAATCTGTGAACACCATACCCCACATGGGCCTTGGTCAGTGATTATTCTTACCGATTTTTTTTTCCCGCTCCCAATCGGCCCAAGCGTTTGGCAACAAGATGCAAGTAATAGGGGGGGGGGGAGGGTTGTTCAAGGTGGTTCCATACAGGAGATATATATAGATAGAAGATAGAGATACAGAGATAGAGAGAATAGAGAGATAGAGAGATAGAGAAGAGATGAGAAGAGAGATACGTAGAAGTAGATAGATAGATAGATGATAGATAGATAGATAGCTAGATAGAGAGATAGATAGAGTCAACACCATTCCATAACAATAGCTCGCATAATACATTATGCTGAGCTTAAAATTTACAACTTTTTCGACCTTTTCCCTTATATTTTCGAACGCTCTGTTTTAAAAAAATGAAAAACCGTCCCTAGACAAATTTGTCTTGTTTCTAAAAAATAACATAAGAAATTATGAAAGATCAAATTGTTTTTGTTATGCTGTCTGAAAATTTTGGGCAAAAGCGTGTTTGTGTTTTATGTTTTTACCCAAAATACGGAAAGTTTTACACATTAATCTGATGCCATCATCGGGTTTGCATCGCCCCGAATTTCTTTCTAGAAATGTATAACTTTTTACATACAATAATCAAATATTTGTAAAAAGTTACAAACCAAAATAGATACTACGGAAACTTCAAGGTTCCCCCGCACCTTAAGATAACATTTTGAAAAACTTACCACACTGCATAGAGTTTTACCATGCTCAGCATAATACCAGACTGAGCCTGTATATCAGGGACAGCCTGGATAGCTCAGTGGTTAAGATTACCAACTGCAATCTGGGGTCCGGCTTCAATTCCTTTCCAGCTTGACGTCTGAAGATTTTTCCTTTGGCATTGCTGGCTGGGCAGTGTGTTCTCGTCAATTGGTGTGTCCTAATTGTTATATGTCTTGGATTTAATTTCTCTGACACTGTTTGTCCGATCACCTGTGTATTACGCAGCAGCTTCGGCCTTGGAGATCACCTTCATGGAAGCGGCCACATTCGCGTGCGTGAATTTCGCGCATATTGCATATTTCTCAACAACGCACGCTTGTGGGACGCACTCGTTCGTGCAAATAATGCTTGTAATGCCGAGAAATTACAAATAATAACATAGTATAATGATGAATAAGAGTTGAGGTTTAGTTCTGCACATTGATCTCCTATTCTAGTTTGTAATGTTTTGTTTTCAATGTTCCATGGTACGATTCATAGACCTTAATAGATTGTGTATTAACCACATAGGTCAACAAAGTTGGTCAAAGGGCAAATGTCTGAAACATGCCTGAGTTCAAAACCTCCAGGAATCATATTCATTTGCGAAAAATATACTTTTGACCCCATAGGCAATCGGGTCAAGTTAGGGTCAAAGTCATTAAACATTCTTGGACCAAGTTCTAATTTTGTGGCTACATTACAATAACTACATGTATCTTGTTGACTTGTTTTGAAATACAAATAAGCTCCATACTTCACATTGTGCTTTCTCATAATTTGAAACTAATAAATAACTTTGGAACAGGTGGCACACTGTTAATATACCTCCTTTTTACTAAAAGTTGAGCATTGTCCACATAGCCATCGACTACAATTTACGTATAATCATACATGGGACCAAAACCTGTACACAAGTCTAAATGTACCGAATTTACCAAACTGCTACAAATAAGTAGTTTTTGCATTTTTAATATTTCAGTATAAATATGTAAAGTTCCATGCATAAACATGTATATAACTTTCAAGTTTATGCAAGTTTACACCATTGGTGAAGGTATATTGTATCATTTCCTAAATAAAAGAAAAAAAGTGGCCATTTCATAAAAGGAAGTTTGAATGAAGTGTTCCTATGAAAGTGGTTAACATAGTTACTTCTTCATGAATCTCATCAATATCCATAAGTGAAAATTATAGTCAAAGGTGACACTACACTTGTAATCCCTGCTTTGTTGTGAGGTCCATAGTCAATTGAAAATCAAGACCGAAAAATTACCCAGCTTCATCATGTCAAGTACTGGTACCTTCAACTTCAAGTATCTTCCTTTGCCGAAAGTTTATCGGAAATAAGATTGGGTTCGTCGCTGCCTGTCCCTTGGTGTCATACATCCGCAAAATATTTGGCTTTCAGTTGTTGAGGTCTCGACGACATATTGTTGTTCTCAGTGATTGGTTGTGAATCCTGTCATATGGACAGAGTCCTCCGGTCTAGTGTAACAGTACCTATTGTTTAGATAGCAACAAAGAGACATGTCAGGCATTAACTTTATATTTCTTCTATTATCATGATTATTTTCTATATTACCATTGCATTCTTTCTATTATCAATGAGTATTGTTCCAATTTAAGTCCCCTCCAAAAAATAAAAACAGTTTGTTGTAAACTTTGCAAGATCTTGTTGATTTGAAAAGTGTTAAACTTCTGAAAATAACACACTTTGTGCTTGTTTACTGAAAGCGGTTTCATTTTAAATGCTTGCTTTTTGACATAAATGATCACTTTGAGAAAAAAGTGGCACTCTCCCAGTGTGTGGGTAAAATCAATTCATAACTATAACTATTTGATTTTCGTTCGTTTCTTCAACTTTGATTAATTACATGCAAAGTAAGCATGCCACCTTACTGTCTAAGCATACACGAATTGGGTCCCCCGAACCCCATGTTATCCCCTGAGAGCAGTGTTATAGAAGACTTCTTGGTTATCATGAGAAAGAAACTCCACAGACAGAACTTCATCATGAACGGAGGCAATATTGATTATTAAATTTAATGGAGTTGAAATTTGACTTCAATTTTTTGCCAAAAAGTGGACCTTTTTAAAAAGGTTTCTTTCTCTTATGGACTACAGATCTGAGCTAAAACAGTTTTTAGGCGATGAAATGCATAATGGCATCAGAATTGGAGAGATTTGCTTTGTTTGTTTTCATGCTTACTTTTCATGTACAAGAATTTAAAAAGATTTGCAAAGAACTGAAAAGAAACGATTATCATTTAGAATTGATTTACCCATAAAGTTAAATATTGACAAAGTGCCACTTTTTCTGAAAGCACATTTTTCAGAAATATTAATTAATCTTTTATGCAAAGCATTTAAAATCACACAGCTTTGATTAAACAAACAGGTTGAGCAATTTTCGAAGAAAGATGACTTCTTGCATTAGTGCTTTTTCTGATAAATCTGACTACGTATACATATATACATACATACAATAGGTAATTAGGACGCCATTTGCCAAGGCATCATAGCGTTTACAAACAAATCATGAAACATCAAACAAATGCAATTCAAAATAAGTGTGTTTTTAGCAGTTTCTTGAAAACAGAGGTTGATTGTGCATTTCTGATGCATTCTGGTAAACAGTTCCATGCTTTGGAAGCAGCAACGGCAAATCTCTCTCCAGTAACACAATGAAACCTAGGTACAACCAAGCGTGAAACATCAGCAGATAATCTGAACGAATGAGCAGGGGTGTAATATGAAAATAAAGACCAAAAAAAAAGTAACGCAGCATGCCTAAATACCCCCATAGCTTACAAACCATTGGTCTTTGCACGAAAACATAAAATTATATCAATAGTCCGTTTTCTTCCGTAAATTTTGATACCCTTCTTGCCCCATTGCGATCGATATTGCCAACACAATACCCATTATAAGAAAATCTCTCCCTTTTTAAAAGTTGCAATAAAAGGTATAGCCATATTGATTGCCATTCAGTGAAAGACCCCATTCTTCCTGTGAAGTGTATGTCACTTAATACATGACCTGATGCATGGTTGTGTATTGTAACCTTGTAATAATGTCTTCAGTTGCAACTTTGAAAATGTGACACATTTTTGAAAAATGGACATTGTGTTGGCAATATTGATCACAATGGAGCAAGAAAGGTGTCAAAATTTGCAGAACAAAACAGACTATTGATATCATTTTATGTTATTGTGCATAGACCAATGGTTTGTAACTTATGGGGGTATTTACACATGCTGTGTTACTTTTTTGAGGTCTTTAGTACAGTTATGTACAGTGGCGCCTGTTTATGTAGTGCTTTGTATGTTTTATAGAACAAGCTCTTAAATGTAACTTTCTGAGGTACAGGGAGCCAATGCAATGTCTTAAGGAGTGGTTCTGCTTCAGTTTGACGGCGGGCTCACAGCAAACACTACCCTGGCACCACTATTTTGGAGGCGCTGCAAGCGACTTATATTCTTGGCAGATAGACATGTAAAAAGTGCATTGCAATAGTCTAAACGGGAGAGCACTAGGGCACGCTCAGCATGATGACTAGTAGCTGTATCAACAAACTTGCAAATTCTCCAGAGATTCTTTATGTGGAACAGAAACAGACCGACAGACAATGTCAATGTGGGAGGATAGGGTCATGGTGTTGTCGAGGTAAATGCCCAGATTACGTATAACTTTAGATGCTTTAATTTTTGATGAGCTGATTGTAAGTTCAATTTCATTTGTACAGAGTTGCTTGATGCTGTAAGGTGAGCCAGCCACAAAAAAACTCTGTCTTGGCATCATTGAGTTTTAAATAGTTTGCTGCCATCCATGCTCTGATTTCATCTACAGCGAGACATGTAAACAATTCTTACCTGTTATGAATTAGAAAGGTTGCTGAATAACACATGCCTTTTGCTAGCCCTGCTGTGGTTGCTTCTATGACAGCATTCTCTAGGTCAATGAGAGGAGTTAGAATGGCATCTGTAGCAATAACTCCTGCACACTGCTCCTCAATATTGATGTAATTTCTGCACTTGTGAAGCAGATGCAACTTGTCCTTCGCATTTACTATAAAGAAATAAAAATAGACTTCAGATCAAAAATTATGAAGGATATACATAGGCTCAACATTTGGTTGAAACATGGCACATGAAAAACAAAATCATAGGTCCACACAGATCCCTAAATATGCATGTACACTTCGTATATTACAGGTCCATATGGACAAACAAGTTAGCCCAAGCTTAATTTTAAAACTGGTCTAAGCCAAGTTTAATTTTAAACCTGGTCTATGTCGGACTAAAAAGACCATTGAAATTTCTTTTTGCCTGATTGAGTTGTGCTAGAGACAAATCCTTCTGATACCATAAACAAAAGGCATCTGTGTTTTTTATTGTGAATTTGAAAAACTTTGATAGACTTAATTTAAACCTGCTCTTACTATTTTTGTACATACGTACTTAAAGTGTTAATGAATAGGAAAGAACAATTCACCGTGTAAATGTACATGTTCATACATGAATCATTTTTCTGATTTACAGAGGCATCACATGTCAGATAAAGACCAAATTTGTACAGGAACACTGAAATATGTTTTGTTTTATTTTTGCAACATTAAAAGTGCATGTACTGATTTTTGTTGTTGGTAATTTTTATACTGTAAGTATCACCTAAATAAATATACTTCCAAGTTTCAGTAAAATCGGTAAAGCCGTTTTGATTTGAGAAGTGTTTATGTGTATCACTACTGCCTATACCTCACTGTGTAGTAATTATCTGGATATCCAGAAATTCGGTGTATTTTTAGCTTCAGGACAGTGATGAGAAAAATATTGCCTTTCATGTGATACCAAAATCGCAGCAACTTCCGGGTAAATGGGGGGGGGGGGTCCAAAAAGTGATTGGAAAACACACCTTTAGAGGCCTGATATTTCATGGTTTTGAAGAAAAATGAAGAATTTTGGTGTAAAAAATGTTGAATGTCCACCATTTGAGTGTACATATGGCTTTCTTAGAAAATTCAATGATCAAAAATGTTAGTGCAATATACCATACTGTTTCGGGAGCATTGCATTTTTCCAAAAAATGTGAATGCCAGGTGAATTGTAAAACAGTATAAAAGCTGTTTAATGCAGTCAATCGGATGTTTCTTATAGTATGAAGAACAAGTTATTGTTATAACATCGTAAGCTAAAACATGTTACCAACAAAACAAGCATAAAAGTAATTCTATGACCGTTTCCTACGTGATGTATGAAAATCAAAGACATCCATTACTTCATGGCTGAATGAGCTCAAATGGAAGATGAAAACTGCCCTTTTCAAAAGTCACAAGTTGATCAAATCTATGGTTCAGTAATGGATGTACCCATATTACTGAAACTTTAACTGCAAGGCGTATTGGGCCAAGCAATGGGAATCGCTACCTTACAACTCAAGTGTACTATGATCTGAACCACCTCATCAGCCGGCTGTGTTGAGCTAGAGTAGAGTTGAGTGGAGAGAGAAAAAATGAGTGGGAGGGAGAGGTAGTATGATGGAAACGGCTGGTGTAATATAAGGGTGAAGAGAATAGGTCAAAGAACTAGGATGGCTGGTGTCTCAATGTGATATGAAAAGTAGGAAAGTGTTTCAATATCATACCATTATTTCTGGCACTCGGGGCATGTGTACTGACACTCGGAAATTTCCACAATCCACTGCTGGGGTCAAAGTGCTAAATAAAAAAGAAAAATATTGTTCATTTGTCATCTGACGTATGTGGGGACTGGAAATTATAGTCACTGTACTGAAGGGTGTGTTGGGGTCATTTCCCACACGTGTAGATTGTTATTGTTTTTGAATATATATTGAAAAAGTGACTATTGAAACTCCAATTTTCAAAGAGAGCACAACCTCTGGTATAAACATCCATACACAAGAATCTGTAACCTCTGGGAATGCCAATTTAAAAATATGACCTACATTTTACATTCCTTCACTAAAACTGTGTTCACTTGTTTTCTTGCGAGCAGTATTGAGTAAGGTCAGAGGAGGCGCAAGCTGTAAGAAAAATTTTTGAATGTATTTTAAATGTTTTAAAAGTATTGTCTTTCTGAATAATGTTAGAAACAGCCAATGATGCTTGAATTTAAACTTAGTTTCCCCTTTGACACAAGTCCTAGGCATACACAGCCAGCATGTGACAATTATGAATCCTGGTTGTGAACCTCACATCCCAAAATGATTTGCAGGGCCAAAATAAATTTGCAATTAATAAATCGGCCATGAAATGACTAATATGTACATTTCAATATTTTTATCTTGCGTATATGACAGAGTTGTTTCATAATGGTGTTTCGAGACATCAGCCTTGTTTAATACTTTGAATATCTCAGACATTTTGCATAAAATGTATCGTAAACAAAAATGTTTTGCTTGAAATTTTAGATATGGTATTGGAAAGTTTGGAACAATTAAGCAACTCTTGTAAAAACCATGAAATTCTGACAAGGGGGTGCAAAGTTCTGAAGAATTTTCTAATTCTGTACCTAGATTATTTTTTGACTGTGTTGACAATCCAGTGCTGATCATACACAGAACTCGTCGCTCAACTTTTGCTGACAGATCTTTCTCATGCGTTGGTCCTAAGCAGTGGAACTTATTACCATCTCAAATCAAAGATGCAGCCACAGTTGACACTTTCAAGAAACTGCTTAAATCTCATCTGTTTCAAGAAGCGTACTCTCATTGATTTTGTTTATGTTTTACTGTCTTGCAGCGCCTAAGAGCAAACTGTTTGAATTGGGCGCTATACAAATTCTAAGGATTGATTGATTGATTGCAAAATCATTGGGAGATTTGACACTATTTGTGTTATTCATTGCTGTAAATATGAAGCTCAACTTGTCAAGTGCACTAAATGTCTGCAGCAACATTGCTTGGTGGTTAAGGGGAGAGTAATGAAGGAACGTAGAAAGAGAACAATATGTAATTAATAATACGATGTGCTCTAAGAAAACCTTTCCGATGCTACATTTGGTCAGTTTCAAGACACCCTTTTTTGCTGGTTCGTTATCTTTGTTTGAACCACCTAAAGGGAACGAAGAAATATGCACATGGATTATGAGAAAAAAACACTTTGACATTGTATCTACCTATATCCTGCATGCTTACAAATACAAGCCCACAAGATCGATCACATATGTCCCTCCCATATTCCAATATTGCACTCCATTGTTATTACTGGCTATCCCAACAAGTGGCTCAGACAAAAGATTTAAAGCCTGGGAGTGAGGGTCTTGATACTGCCCAACTGCGACATATGAAGGGTTTCCCAGAGCGCACCACACATATGTACATCAACGCATCTCATTACTTGTACAAAAATACCAAAGTGTCTCAACAAAGTTTGCACTGATTTAGATCCCAAAAAAGCAGGATCCTCTTACAGATTATTACAAGAGGGCTACCCTGATCAAATGAAGTTTAGAAACAAACCTTTTTTGCATCCTGTGATGAAGTGTTCTGTGCTGGTTCTTCAGCAGGTTCCTCATTCTCAAATCCATCACTGTACTCATTATCATCATCTGATGCCTCTCGCTGGTCACCGACACCTTCTGGCACTGGCATGAACTCTTCCCACAATTCTCTATTTACATTTAATGCACTGATATGTGAACAATTGGTGGAATCTCCCACTGCAGTTAATTTTCTTTTGTGACCTTTGGTTGCACGACAAAATCCTGCCTGACACGAAAATCTATTTGCTTCAAGATGAACAATGGAGCATATCTGTACTGGCCCAGAGGGTATTACTGAGTAACGGTGGTATCTTTTGTCTAAATCAAGTCTTATGACAGCAACATTGGCACTTTCAATGGCACGTGTCAGTTTCCTGCCAAGGGGAGACTCTGTGTTCATTTTTCTGCAACCTGGAAGTTGGAAGAGCGAGTCCATCTGTGGTTCAATTTCCTCTACAAAAAAACGAACATGGACACAGTTATGCTGGTTGCTATGGTTGCTCTCCGCATGTTTAATTCTCTTCACTGTTGTGAACATTTTACAGCTGCAGGCATACTGAATATTGCCCCCTTCAAACACCTGACGCTGTGTGTGGACAAATGTATTCTTCAGGAACTTTCCTGTGTTGAGGTCAACATCATTACACACAATGACATCCGCAGTGTCTGTATGAAGGCGCCACCCTACCACCCCATACTCTTCCATTAGATTCTGCTTGTACAAGCAATATGGAGTGCTAGATGAGTTGGACTGACTGACATCTGGGACATCAGACCGTGGGAAATTGTCATCTGTATTCACACGTCTTGTTCTGGCTGATGATGATGGTTGTGATTTTGATGATGGTTGTGATTTTGATGATGGTCGTGATGATACATGTAAACCCAAGGATGGTGCTGTTGTCTGTTCTGAATTGAGTAGCTGGATGACTTTGTCCTCCTGGCCATGTCTTATGTGAAATATGATAAGATTTCTGAAGGATGTGGGCTTAAACAAAGGTCCTTTATGGTCTTCCTCATTCAATGTGCAACATGAGAAATAAGAAGTTCTTCTCACTCCACCCCTTCCTTCTGGTGCTGAATCATTTGACAGAAGATTGACTACCTTCTCCTGCTCCTCGATGGTCAATGTTTTCCCAGCAGCAGCGACAACCTCATCAAGTGTCACCTCAGGGGAAGGAACATGATGAAGTCTGTGGTTCACAAAACTGGCTGCAGCGTCGAGGATTTCATATAATCCTGTCTGTATGAGATACCTGTGAAAAGGTTATTGAAATTCATTACAATTAGTAGTAATACGAGGGGGGATCAAAAGTAATGCCTCCATAGTCACCAAATCTTTACCAATGATCCAATGAACACCAAATTTACACAGATCATAGCCTGAGGACTCTTCTACATGGAACTACTGTTCAACATAGTCACCATGTCTTCCGATGCATTTACACCACCGTTGAACCCAAGCATCAAATCTGGTTTGGAAATACTCTGGAGCTTGCTTCCTGGCCCATGACTTAACAGATGACTTGACTTCATCCAAGTCTTCAAATGGGTAACCACGGAGACTTTTTTTCATTGGCCCAAAGAGATAGAAGTCTGAAGGTGCCTAGTCAGGACTGTATGGTGGATGAGGTATCACAGACCATCTCATTTTGGCTATTGCCTGGGTTGTGAAAAGTGATGTGTGTGGCCTTGCATTATCGTGATGGCGCTTATGGAATAGGGAAGGTTATGTTTAGTGGCTAAAATTAAGCTCCAGAGTATTTCCAAACCAGATTTGATGCTTGGGTTCAACGGTGGCATAAATACATCAAAAGACATGGTGACTATGTTGAACAGTAGTTCCATGTAGAAGAGTCCTCAGGCTATAATCTGTGTAAGTTTGGTGTTCATCGGATCATTGATAAATGATAAAGATTTGGTGACCATGGAGGCATTACTTTTTGATCCCCCCTCGTATCATACATGATTATTAAAAAAAATGCATGCAGTACAACATTTATTGAACCCGAGCTAAAGTAGTGCGAGTGCTTGTTTGTAGATTTGGAAAATGATATAATTGTTTTGGTGATGACAATTGTGGAAGAGAAACAGTTAATACTGTTAGTATTAAACATATCATGATTAATAACACTGATTCAGAAAATGGTTAATAAAGTAACTAAACAAGTCTTGTGGTAATATAGATATTTCATTTTCAACTCTGCAGATCAATACATTAATGTAGGGCTATACTCCATTGTATGACTGCCGAAAAAATAAGTTTGCATAACATCATTTGTACAACACCGTGTCAACATAAAGGTCAATTAAAAACTCAAGCATCCATGTGCTTATCCATATCCAGGTTGATGAAAATGTAACTAGAACACTGTCATGATAGTATATAGGAAATTTAAAAAACAACAAAAACAAAAACAAAATATGAAGCTCCTTTTCCTTGGACCTTGAGCAATCACCACCACACTACTGCATTGGAGTAATCAGAGTCATAAATGTGAACATCACTGCAAGAGCACTCAAGTTCTGACACCCTTCCCCAATATCATCACATTTCCACCATTCATAACATACACTCATCAGGTTTAGCAAAACACTCATTCTCCCACAAAAATGCCAACAGGATTTCAAGTGTGTTCCTATAACCCTGTGAATGTTTAAAGATGTTTCAAACTTGAGTAGACCTATAACATGACATGGTGACAGATCTAAGCAGGAGGTTATGGGTTTGTGTCCCACCCACAGCAAGTTCATTTTCAGATTAATAATACTATACAAATTTAATATGATTTTGGCACAATATTTCTTCATAGTATTTCACAACATCATCAAACTGAAATATGACCGTTAAACTGACACCAAAATCTCTGAATTTGAGAATTTTTCATGTGTAAGAGACTGACGATTGGAGAGGGGATTCCACCTTTTAATTGCCAATCTTGAGTCAGTTAAGAATGCCAGTCTTTCTGAGAGATTAAACTTAACTGCTCCGATGAAGGCATACGATCTACAAAAGGAACATTTTTGCATATTAGGGTTAATGTCATGATAATCATGTACAAGGTAGTATAAATTTGACTTAAAATGATTATTCGTACATTTAAGTGAGAAAACAGTTGAGGAAAAATCCCACTTAAAACCCTGCTCTTGAGGAAGAAATAGCTTTATGCACCACTGGTGCCTCATTTTCTTTATATCAAAAGCTTTCTATTCATGTGTAATGATAATAACAAAGTGTGTGGACTTTTAAAGTATTTGTCAGCTGAGTTTGGCAGTGACGTCATGGTATTCGCCTTCAGTCACGCACACAGTATTACGATTTTGTGCTTTGCACGTGCGTTCAACGTGCTTGGCACATGCGTTCAACCATTACACTCCTAGATCAAACTCAGCTGACATATATATACTTCAGGGCACAAAATAAACGAGGGCTAAGGGCGATTAGCCCTCAGTTTTCACAAAATTGCCCCCGTGAGAAATTTTTGTCTATGGCAAAATGTACTACGAGGGCTACTTTTTGGCAGAATTTGCTCAAATAGCTCCCGTAGCCCCAAATGTATTTTGTCCCTTGATATACTTTGTCTTTAAAAAATCAGAAACTTTCACTGGTGGTACTGTCAATTACTATTCCTATGTTTAATACATACTATCAAGTCTCCAGAAATCTCCCATCACTTGAAAAGATATGGGCTTCAGAAGTGAGCGCCATGGGCATTTTACTTACGTTACAAAATGGACAAGTCATTTTTTTCATTCATTAGTAAAACCCCATGAAGTATCAATCCTAGATCCTGTTTAATCTTAAAGGTGCCTGACATAACTTTTGAAAATAGATTTTGTTATAACTTGCAGAAATTATCTCATCCAAGTGAAAAAAACTGAAAAGTTGAAACTTGTTTTGATGTAATATGAGAAAATCATGCTTATCTTACTTATTGTTTTATTTAGTGTGGTTACCAAGCTAATGCTTTCTAATTTTCAAGCAACATTTCTGATGATTTCTCTTCAACTAAGTTGCAAACACCATGTAAGCTTCTAACGGAATTGAGTTTTCTTACCCAGAATTGCTGTCCTGAAGTAAAGTCTCTTGATAACTTTTCTTGTCAAGGTATACAAAGACTCCTATAACTTTGACAGGTGATGACCTTTCAAGTTGTGTGCTGCGCAGTCCTTCAATACGAGCTACTGCTGCACATACACTCTTTTTATTTGCTTTGCTACTGCCACTATTACCCACTAGGTTGTGCCAACGCTTCCCTGTTGTTGTCAAATTACCTGTGATTTTTTTTTAGAAAAAGAACTACACATTAGGCTACAGAAAAAGGACATTGTTGTTACTGGGCTGTTTAACTCCATACTTACATTGTATTCTATATTATTTTCAAATGGAAACAATTAGAATCTGTATTACGGACATAACTATTTTGACGTAGGATTACTAACTTGTTTCAATTGTTCTTAAATAAGCAGATTTATTCAGTTTGTGTCAATAATCAACAGGCATGTGTGACATCAGGTGGTTTTAAAGTCTTGGAACTGGACAGGTTGTTGTCCATCAAGAGACACATTGATAACTGCTCACTGATCAGCCATGGGAAACACTACCTATTAATCATTGTAATATATGCCTACTTGTTTACTAAAGGTTGAGCAGTGTCCTCAATATAAAATAGCCATCTGACTACTATTTAATGTATAATCAGACATTGGGAGCAAAAACCTGTACACTAGTACTAAAATGTACCGAATTTACCGAGAAATGGGCTACAAATAAGTAGTTTTGCATTTTTAATATTTCAGTATAAATATGTAAAGTTCCCATTCATAAACATGTGTTATAATTCTTAAATAAAAGAAATGGAAAGTGTGTAAATTATCATAAAAGGAAGTTTGAATGAAAAATGTTGAAGTGTTCCTATCCATAAGTGAATGAATGATAGTCCACAATGTTACACTACACTTGTGATACATGAAGATACTTGATGCTTCATCCATGCTTTGTTGTGAGGACCATACGACTGTCATATTACCTAATGGCTGTCATAAAATAAAGACCGAAAAATTACGCAACTTCATCAGGTCAAGTACTGTACCTTCAACTTCAAGTAATCTTCTCTTTGCCGAAAGTTTATCGAAATAAGATTGGGTTCGTCTCTGCATGTCCTTGGGTGTCATTACATCCCAAAATATTTGGCTTTCAGATTGTGGAGCTCGACGACATATTGTTGTTCTCAGTGATTGTGTGAATCCTGTCATATGACCAGAGTCCATCCGTCTAGTGTAAAGGTACCTATTGTTATAGGATAGCAACAAAGAGACATGTCAGGCATATAACTTTAGTATTTCTTCTAATATCATGATTATTTTCTATTAGTACCATTGCCATTCTTCCTATTATCAATGAGTATTGTTCAAATTTAAGTCCCCTCCAAAAAAATAAAAACTATTTTGTTGTAAACTTTGCATAGATCTTGTTGATTTGAAAACTTTAAACAGTTCTGAAAATAACAAACATTTGGCTGTTTAATGAAAGCGGTTCCATTTTAAATGCATTGCTCGTTTGACATAAATGATCACTTTGAGAAAAAAGTGTCACTCTCCCTATTGTGTGGGTAAAATCAATTCATAACTATAACTATTTATTTTCAGTTCTTTTCTTCAAATCTTTGAAATTAATTTACATGCAAAGTAAGCATGTTCACGTCTTACTGCTAATTAAGCAATACGCGAATTGGGTCCCGAAGCCCCATGTGATCCCATGAGAGCAGGTGTTAGAGAAGACTTCTTGGATTATGCATGAAAAAAAAAACTCCACAGACAGAACTTCATCATGAATAAAGGCAATATTGATTATTAAATTTAATGAATGGAGTTGAAATTTGACTTGACTTGACTGCATAGGACAGGGTGTCCGTTTGCTCTCTAATGAGTAATTCTCCTCCATTCTGCCCTTTGCAATAGATTTGGCATTTTGGAGGTCCAAGCCTGTGTCCTTGGGGATCTGGTCCTTCCATCTTGCTGGTGGGCGACCTGGCTTCTTACGCTTGTTGAAGTCTTGCGTATAGGCTTGGTATGGTAATCTGTGTTCCGGCATCCTGACGACATGTCCAAACCCCTTCAGCCGTCTCCTGGTGACTGCATCCGTGATGGTGCATGTGATGTTCAGATGCTGTCTAATTTCATCATTTCTAATTTTATCCAGAAGGTTCACTCCTAGGATGGACCGGAGAAATCTCATCTCAAAGCTTTCTAGCTTTTGGCAGTCTGCCTTGCGCAATACCCAGGACTCTGCTCCATAGGTGGCAATGGGGAGTATAAGAGACTGGTATATTCTGACTTTGAACGATCTTGTGATGTCATGATTGCTCCAGATGGTATTCCTGAGTCTACTGAATGCCCATGCTGCCAGTCTTGTACACCTCTTGATGTTCTCCTTAACCAAAGGCACATTACTTCCAAGAAAGACAAAATCATTTACTTTGTCAATGGGTGTCTGTTTAAGGGTGATGTCTCTTTGGTCATCGGACATGATCTTGCATTTAGCTGGGTTGATCTTCATTCCCCCTTTGGCGCAGGCTTTTTCCAGTTCTCTGTTTATAGCTGTAACTTTTTCAAAGACCATTTCCAATCGGGTTGTCATCGCATAACGCTTTTGTTGATTTTCAACTCTCCCATTTGTATTCCGGAGCCTAGGTTTTGAACTCCTTGAATTTTTATTTCAATTTTTTTCAACAAGTAGACTTTTTTAAAAAGTTTCTTCTCTTATACTGCAGATCTGAGCTAAAACCATAGTTTTTAGGCAGAAATGCTGATGGGAGCGCACTGTGATATTTGCTTTGTTTGTTTTCATGCTTACTTGCATGTACATGAATTTTAAAAAAGATTTGAAAAGAACGAAAAGAAACAATTATCATTAGAATTGATTTACCCACACTGTAAAGTTAATTGGACAAAGTGCCACTTTTTCTGAGCCCATATTTTCAGAAATATTAAGTAATCGTTTATGGAAACAAAACAAGCATTGTAAAATTAGACAGCTTTGATTAAACACACGCTACATACCAATTAGCAATATTCGAAGAAAGATAACTTCTTGCATTAGTGCTTTTTCTGATAATCTTACTACTATACATACATACATCACACCTCATACATACTGTACATACATACATACAATCAATAAGGTATTTAGGACGCCATGGTTGCCAAGGCATCATAGCTTTTATAAACAATCATGAAACAACAAACAAATGCAATTCAAAATAATGTGTTTTTAGCAGTTTCTTGAAAACAGAGGTTGATTGTGCTTTCTGATGCATTCTGGTAAACAGTTCCTGCTTTGAAGCAGCAACGGCAAATCTCTCTCCAAACAGGAATAAAACCTAGGTACAACAACGTGAACATCAGCAGATGATTTGAGCGAACGAAGCAGGGGTGTAAGAATGAAATAGGTTCAGTTTGTACAGTGGTGGCGCTGTTTATGTATGCTTTGTCTGTTTATAGAACAAGAATCTTAAATGTAACTTCTGAAGTACAGAGAGACAATGCAAAGTCTAGGAGAGGTTCGCTTCAATTTGACGTGGCCACAGCAAACACTACCCTTGCACCACTATTTTGGGGCTGCTGCCAGCGACTTATATTCTGGCAGATAGACAATGTACAAAATGAATTCCATAGTCTAAACGGAGAGAGCACTAGGGCACCTCAGCAAGAGCTGCATCAACAAACTTGCTAATTCTCCAGAAAATCTTTATGTCGAACAGAAACAGCCCGACGGACAATGTCAATGTGGGAGTATAGGGTCATGTGTTGTCGATGTAAATGCCCAATTACGTTAACTTTCGATCTTTTTAAGTTTTGATGAGCGGATTGTAAGTGGCCCATTTCATGATTAGGTGCCCACTTTTTGAATTCTGTCTTTTTTCTTCCTAGCATTTTCAAAATTATGGAATATTAAGAGCATCATTATTGGGGTTTACCATTCTCCAAGGGGGGCTCACCACCTCCCATAGCTTGGGCATACAAATTGTACCCGACAAATGTTTTTGTGGGTGATATGCATATGTGCCTAAAATGACCATTTTGGTGTAAACTGGAAATTCAGGTTATTTTGATCAAGATGCTGCCATTCTTCAACAGCCACATTTTCCCTATTGCTCTATGTTATTTTTGTTAGAGAACAAGAGCCACATTGTATTAAGATAAAAAATTAAGGACATAGCTTTCTGGTATAAGTATTGATATATTTGCAAAAATTTAGGTGTGGATGTTTGACTTTGTCCGTTCATTTTACCCCATTTTCAAGTGGTTCTTAAAACAAAACACAAGGATTTCCTTGTTAGCCAAAGAATATTGTCAATTGATTAATGCATGTCCTAAGATTATTGGAATAAAACATTATTGTATGCTCACTATTTTTTGTGTACAGCAAAATGGATGCGGGCATCCTGTCGTTCACCTATTTGGTCACATCCACCATATTTTAAAATAGAATTCGGGGGTTTAAAAAAGAATGAAATATTCCACTTGTAATATTATTTTTGAAATACAGTGAAAGCTTTATAATGTACCTTCACATTAGGATCATACGATCTCGAAGGGCTGGGCGGCAATTTCATGTTCAATTATGTCCGTTCACTCTTGTGACATTAGTCACATCCGTCACTCAAAAACAACTTTCTTTCAGTGATCAAGATTAGGGGGCTATTTGGTATGATCACTAAAAATCACAATGATATGTTCCCATAGGCTCTCTAATTATGCCAGACCACTAAAAATCTGTCCGTTCACACCATTGGTCACATCCATTCAAAAAGGAGTTTTTGGATATAAAAATAACTAACTAAACTCATCAATAACTTGTTTGCATTGCTTTTTCACATTATATGGGTTATATTTCATAATGTCATTAAGGTTGGTTCTAATGTATTTCAGAACCATTTCCATTTTTAAAGTTTTCATAAACATTGTCTTTAGCCTTGTCAGTAATGCATGGACTTCTGAAAATTTGGAAGCAAGAGGCCAGTGAAAAACATTTTAAATACCAAAAAATGTGATGGGTACTTGTCAAAAAAAAATTCAGTGGACTGAAATAAAACATAATTCTTCAGATGAAACAACTTATAAAAAGATGCAATGTCCGTTCACAAGAAAGAAATGTCACATACACCCCTAAAACTAGCCAATTATACTTACTGATCCTAATAAAAAGTGTTTTGAAATGTTCATGTGCTGTAGGCTCTTAAAATGTTAAATCGTCAAGCACCTTTGGTTGAAAACAACTTATTCAACATCATAGTTGGTCCGTTCACATTGTATATGTCAATCCAATTTTTACACACATGATATCATTAATAGATTTATCCTGGCCAGCTGGCATTATGTGCCTCTCTTGACCTGATACAAGAGCATTTAAGCAAGTGAATTACAGAGCACACATGATTATTTTGGGAACATGGGAATTGACTACTATTACTA